>JAJIBD010008415.1:0-65418 GCA_021461705.1 Cryptotis parvus | reverse complement strand
ATATTAACAGCCCAACTTCACAGCCTCATGACTAAACTCAGAAGAGATACCAGGCCAAGCTGATGACTCTCACATGTACACTGATCTTAGGGCTGAAAACTCTGGGCCCCCTCAGGAGGGGGCAAGCTGAGTCCCATTCTGCGGGAAAGTTCCAGAGCTGCACCTATTCGCGGCTGCCACCATATAAATAGTCCAGGCTCACTGCTTCACAACTAGTCTTGGAAGAGAACTAACAGGTACACTGGTTTGGGCACTGAAACAATCTGGGGCCTCCTCAGAAGGGTGATGGACTGAGAACTGTCCCAGTTTCATAGTTCTTGGAGCTCCAGGAGGATGCGCAGCTGTTTGTGCGGCCACGACACCTCCGAATTCCACGATACTCACAAGCACCACACTTCCTGACAAGAAGACCACACACCTCCAAATTCCACACCTGAATTATGGACAAGCAGCACACCCAGTAGCACAACAAATTAGACAGAAAGTAGCATGGACGCCCACTGAGACAAAAAGCAAAAGCAGGGCGGAGCCATAGCCCAGTGGGTAGGCGTTTGCCTTGCATGCGGCCGGCCCATGCCCGCCTGGGTTCGAGACCCGGCATCCCATATGGTCCCCCGAGCACCGCCAGGAGTAATTCCTGAGTGCAGGGCCAGGAGAAACCCCTGAGCAGTGCCGGTGTGACCCAAAGAAAAAAAAAAAAGCAAAAAGCAATAACCCAGTAGGCTAAACTACCAATAAATGGCTCAGCAAGTCCTAAAATGGCTTTTGCTAACACCATTGTGAGATACAATAATTTCCACAATATTTTTAACTGGAATTATTTTTTAATTCCACTTCCCATTTTTTTGTAACATATATATGTATATATACATGCATATATATGTATGTATATATAAAGATTATATATAATGTATGTATATAATATAATGTATGTATGTAAAGATTATATAATCTTTATATATAAATATTATAATCTTTATATATATAAATATATATAAAGATTAGATTATTTTGTGCTTGCTAAGAGATCAGGCTTGGGGGTTGGTTGGAAAACTGGAGACAATGGTGAAGAGAAGGTCACAATGGTGGTGAGATTGGTGATGGAATATTGAATGCCTGAAACAGCTATTATAAACAACTTTGTAAATTGTGAATTATCCATAAAAGTTAAAAAGTTAAAATGTTGTTGGGTCTTTTTCACTTTTGAGAATTATTCTTACCATTTTTATTGAGGTACCAGAATTTACAACATGGTTAATTATGATTTTCAGGCATACATGATCCCAGTACCACACAGATCACCAACGTATCCACCTCCGTCCCCAGTTTCCCAAGAGCCCCCTGTTTAAGTTTAGTTCTACAGACAAAATCTCAGATTCCAATGTGTTCTGTTATTTGTTGTTTTCTTATTATGTTTATTTATATATCGTATATAAGAGAGATTCTAAAAACTTTATTTTAGAGGAGGTAGCACCTACACACATATAGGTAATAAAGCTAAACAACTGAAATTCCACAAAATTATAAAGCAATAAGTTGCTAAATTTTTATAAACTATATAACATTCTTTTTATAAGGTGCAAATTACAAAATTAATAGTGTTTCATTTTCAGAAACAGATACAATTCAACATTTTTTCAGATAATCCTTGTTTATAACTGTTTGGCTTACTGAATCAAAGCTGCTGAATTTGATACTAATTCTATGTCATTTCCTTCAAGAAGTAACTCATTATTCTGACTTTCAGATACACTTGATCTCATTCAAACCATGCTGTATTTTTCACCTAAGAAATTTCAAATTTCAAATACAACCCACTCTCCTGAATAACCACATTGAAGTAACTATGCCAGATCTTATCTTGAAGGGGAAGCTAAGTCCCCTTGATCATGAAACTACAGATGATGCAGACCTTAGCAAATTTCTTTCTATTTCCCCATCATTTGTGAACCCAGAGCCTCTTACCAAGGAAGCTGAGCTCCATATTGATGTGATTGAAGGCCCTCTTCAGTGCCTTGGGTCTGGGGAGGGTGGGAGTCTTCACATCCACCATGAGCTTCCTCAGGTTGATGGCTACATTTTCTGAAATGTTGAGGATCTGATTGCTGACAATGGTCTTTGTTCTCACAATAGATGGAGTTAAGAGTTTGTAGAGTTAATATTCCTGTGAATCTTATGGATTTTCCCTTGTGTGTAAGCTCCTTTTCGAACTTGCTGCTTTCAATATTCTGCCTGTCTTTGACTTTTGTCAAATTGATTATTATTGGGTGACATGCCCTATTGAGCTCTAAGCTCTTGCTGCATTTAGCACATGTTAAGAACTGCTTCTTGCCTTTGGGGGAATCTCCAAAGCAGATACAATGGGAACATAGGCAGAATTGGATTGATTCATAATTTTATATGGCAAAATATCCTTATCATGAATCTTACTTCCTCCAATACAATATTCTTTTTGCCCCAGGGGTCTCCACGGGGAACACACATGCAGTCATTGCAAGAGACCATTTGGTGATGTTGGATCAACCATATGTAATCAGTTTTGCTACTTCAAAGAGACATACCGGTGCACCTCTGGGCAAACAAACGTGTCTATGTAATGCTAAAGGCAAAGTGAATTATTCTGAAGTATTATGGACCTTGGTGGAAATGTAGAGTTTGCTGGAACTGGATGGCTATATATGTATGGTAAGAAGCATCTAGTCAAACCAGCAGAAGAGCTGATCACAGCCCAGCTCCGTCGAGACCCACGCTGCAGCAGTCTTTTTCAAGTCCAGCCCAGGTATGCTGATCCAGAGACTCACAGACATGGGACAGAGCTGCTACCGGGCTCTCCCTGTGCCCAGCCAATCACGAGGTGCCTGGGAGGGATGGCGGGTTCTCAGCCCTGGCTCACCACCCCAGCAGAGCTCGCTTAAGAAGCCAGACGACCCCCCCACTCCATGAGGGGCCCCCATTTTCCACATCCGGACTCCCTTCTCGTCAGAATTCCACCCAGCGGAAGAGCTGATCACAGCCACGGTTCATCAATAAATGCTGGGGATCAGAGGTGACTACAAAAGTAACCCACCAACACGGCAGAGCCTGGCAAGCTACCCGTGTCATATTTGATGTGCCAAATACCAGTAACAATTATATACCTCATTCCCATGACCTGATTGAATGGCTTGAGGCTCTTTATGTTCCTGGAGCAAGCAGATGCCCTTGGGCTCTACTAGCATGAGACAGGACATATGGAGATGTTACTGGTGCCCGCTTGAGCAAATCGATGATGAATGGGAAGACAAGTGTGATACAAGTGAAGAAGTATTAATGCCCTTCTCTACCAATTATATCTTGAACTACTTTCTGGTTCAGAGATGTCTCCCCTCCTCACTCTACTGGGGATATTTTTAGCTCAGGATGTCAGCTCTGGTATATCAGCATTTGTTAGGTGTGAACCCAGGCACTCACCTGAAGATTTGCATTTCTATAGGTCTTATTCCTGGCTTTGTCTCTAGACAGCCCCATCAGTGATGGGCTGGAATGGTAGTCTTTAGTGGGCTTCTGACAATTAAAAAAAAAACAAGCTAGAAGAAAGCAGAAGATTTCTTGGGCACCTTGGCCATTTTGCCATTTTCTTCCAGTTTGGGTCTGACCTCTGACTGGTGCACATGGCAGGGTCCAGTGCCATCTTGGCTTGAGGATTCCAACTCAAGTGCATGGCATGGACCAGCTAGAAATGGAAAGTTTGGGGTTTTCCTATCCTTGAATTGTAATGCCAGAACTTGTGTGATTAAAAGCCTTTTGAAACCTTTGCTGGATTTGCAAGTTTTTATCTGCTGGCTGCCAATCACCTGAAGCAGAAGGGGATTCCATCCTGTTCCCCAATATTGTTGGGGAACAGAGGTGTTCTCTGACAGATTATAATATGTCTTGGAGTTTTTTCTATGTGAATTTACTTTCACTGGGAACCTTCAGCTTCTTGGGTATCAGTTTCTGCACTTCTCAATCTAGGGAATTCTTTTCTATGATTTCTGGCTGTTCTTTATTGGACTTGCTGATGATTCTTGTATTATCCCAATTGAACTCATCCCATAGTGATCTGGCATGCTCCTCATTTTATTCCAATTTTTAAAAATATTTGTTGTTTTCTAGTGGCTTCCTCCTCTCATCTTGAAGCTCCTCAAGTTTTTCCTTAACTGTTAAGACCTTCTTTTTTTCTTTTTGTCACACCCGGTGACACTCAGCGGTTACTTCTGCTCTTCTCTCAGGAATTACTTCTGGCTGTGCTCAGGGTACCATATGGGATACCGTGGATCAAACCCGGGTTGGCCGCATGCAAAGCAAATGCCCTACCTGCTGTGCTATGGGATCAGACCTTCTATTGTCCTACTCAAACCTGGTCAGACCTTCTATTTTGCTACTCCAACCTATGAAGTATTTTTTTAATTTAATCTGATTAAAATTTTTTTTTATTGAATCACTGATTGATAGAGCATTACAAAGCTGTTCATGATCAGGTTTCAGTCATACAGGTTCCAAGAACCATCCCTTCACCAGTGCACATTTCTCTACATCAATGTTCCAGTTTCTCTTCCAACTATCCCTCACAGCCTTCTTCTTTTCTTCTTCTCTTCTTCTTCTTTTCTTCTTCTTCTTCTTCTTCTTCTTCTTCTTCTTCTTCTTCTTCTTCTTCTTCTTCTTCTTCTTCTTCTTCTTCTTCTTCTTCTTCTTCTCCTTCTTCTTCTTCTTCTTCTTCTTCTTCTTCTTCTTCTTCTCTTCTTCTTCTTCTTCTTCTTCTTCTTCTTCTTCTTCTTTTCTTTTCTTCTTCTTCTTCTTCTTCTTCTTCTTCTTCTTCTTCTTCTTCTTCTTCTTCTTCTTCTTCTACCTTCTTCTTCTTCCTCCTCCTCCTTCTTCTCCTCCTCCTCCTTTTCCTCCTCCTCCTTCTCCTTCTCCTTCTTCTTCTTCTTCCTCTTCCTCCTCCTCTTCCTCCTTCTTCTCCTTCTTCTCCTTCTTCTTCTTCTTCTTCTTTATCCTCTTCCTCCTCCTCCTTCTTCTTCTTCCTCTTCATCTTCTCCTCTTCCTCCTCCCTCTTCCTCCTCCTCTTCCTCCTCCTTCTCCTCCTCCTCTTTCTTCTTCTTCTTCTTTCTTCTTCTTCTTCTTCCTCTTCTTCTCCTTCTTCTTCTTCTTCTTCTTCTTCTTCTTCTTCTTCTTCTTCTTCTTCTTTCTTCTTCTCTCTGTGCATCGTGTTTTGCAAAACAAGACTCTGAAGGGTTATCATGTATTCCTTTACCTACTTGCAGTACTTAGTTTTAGTCCAGTGTAACTATTTCAAGCTATTACTATCAAACTGGTCCCTTCTCTATCTTATCTACCTTCTGCTCTCCACTCACTTGTGGTAGATTCCCACCCTTGACAAGTCCTCCTGGCCATTTTATCTGGCCTTGGTAGTAGTCTCATATTATTTTTATATCCACAAATGAATGCAGTCATTCTATATTTACTATTGAGTTTTTAATATCACTACCATGGTCTTCATTTCTGTAGAAATACTTATCATTGTAGTTTTCTTATTCTCTGGAAGCTTACAGAGCTGTTTGATACTGGTAGAACCTTCTGTGTTATTCTTTTTTTACTCATTGAGCTTGGTGGACTTCTACATGTCTTCCCCATTGTGTTTTCTGTGACACTGCTGTGCTGTGGGTGAATCACCATAATTAGCCCATTCTGGGAGTTGCTGAGTGATTAGTTAGGATGTTGCTTCTTTCTCAACCCATCTTGATAGGAGGTATGAATTTGGGAATTGTGATGAATAGATCATACATAGACCCCCTACATGGCTAGGGCGCCCAGAACTCACTATGTGATTCAGGTAATATGGAGGTGGGTCTGCTGAGATGGCTCAGAGTGAGAGTGGAGGCTTACAGGTCCCAGTTTGAAAAAGAATCCATTTCCCCTTCCAAAAAGGCCCAATGAGGGGCAGAGAAGCAGGAAGAGGAACTGAGATGTGGAGGAGGAGCTTCCTCATACACTAACGTTTCTTTGCTATTCTTGAAGGAAATTCTTTTAAGCGACAATTGTTAGAATTAGTTTATTTTTTTTAAGTTTTATTTCTGTTTTTATTTCTACGTTTGCCCTGCAATGAACCGTGGACAATGGGTCACATCCAGTACTATGGAATGGTTAAACTAGGATTCCTTTCTTTCTCTCCCTTCCTTCCTCCCTCTCTCCCTCCCTCCCTCCCTCCTTCCCTCCCTTCCTCCCTCACTTCCTTCCTCTCTCACTTTCTTCCTTCCTTCCTTCCTTCCTTCCTTCCTTCCTTCCTTCCTTCCTTCCTTCCTTCCTTCCTTCCTTCCTTCCCTCCCTCCTTCCTTCCTTCCTTCCTTCCTTCCTTCCTTCCTTCCTTCCTTCCCTCCTTCCTTCCTTCCTTCCTTCCTTCCTTCCTTCCTTCCCTCCCTCCCTCCTTCCTTCCATCCTTCCATCCTTCCTTCCTTCCTTCCTTCCTTCCTTCCCCTCCCTCCTTCCTTCCATCCTTCCTTCCTTCCTTCCTTCCTTCCTTTCCTTCCTTCCTTCCCTTCCTTCCTTCCTTCCTTCCTTCCTTCCCTTCCTTTCCTTCCTTCCTTCCTTCCTTCCTTCCTTCCTTCCTTCCTCCTCCTTCCTTCCTTCCTTCCTTCCTTCCTTCCTTCCTTGTCATACCCAGTGGTGCTCAGGGGTTATTCCTGACTCTGCACTCAGGAAATACTCCTGGTAATGCTTGGGTGACCATATGGGATGCCAGGGATCAAACCTGGGTTGGCCCCTTACAAGACAAACACAATACTTGCTGTACTATTAATAGCTTTGGCCCCGGCGATTACTAAACTTGGGAACTTTGGCATTCCATTCATGCTGAGACCCTTCCCCTATTCCCAGTCTCCCTCAGCCCTCATTTTCCTCCCTCCCATACAGTCATCATGCCTTTCAGCACCAGTTCTCAATACTTCATTTTCTACTGATATTTTTCTAGAAGTATTCTGGGGAATTGGTTACCAGCCACACAGTGCTCAGGTCCTCAGAGAGGCCCCAAGGACTGATGGTCAGTCAGAGCTCACCCCACAACATCTCAACTCTGGGCCCCAACCAAACTGACCAAGCACAAGGGCAAGCACTCGTGGGGGATACTCTATGCAACCGAGAGAGCAATAGTCCAGGATGCCTTAATTTCCTCCTCCTGTAACAGTCAACCCCCACCCCTTGGCTGAAGCGGTCTCTGTCAACTAACTTCTCACCCAATGAGTTACTCCCAGACCCCACTTCACTTGATCACTTGAATCCCGTTATTTATCGATTTGCTCGAGCGGGCACCAGTAACATTTCCATTGGACCCTATCATGTGCCAATGTAGCCCAATGGCATCTGGTTGATTCAGGAATATGAAGAGCCTCAAACCGTTCCTTCAGGGTCTTGACAAGGAAGTCTGACCATCTTGTAGGTGGGCTGCCACGTGATCTTTTGACATCCCGTGGGATCCAGTCGGTAATGGCTCTAGTCCAGCGGTTGTCTCCAAATCGCATTACATGTCCAGCCCAGATTTTCGATGCCTTGGCAAACGAGACAGCATCCCTGATTCTGGAATAGCGACGGAGGTCAGAACTCCGGATTCCTTCTCTCACTTGAGTGAGGTGTGATATTCCAAGCATAGCTCTTTCGATTCCTCTATGGGAGACCCGAATAGCATTCTCGTCCTGCTTTCGTAGGGGCCCAGGTCTCTGAGGCGTATGTTAATGCAGGGAGAACGGTGGAGTCAAAGAGATGTGCCTGGAGCCGGAGGTTCTTTGTCCTTTTTAGCTATTTCTTCGATGCCTTTGAAGGCATTCCATGCCGCTCTCTTCCTCCTGCGCAGCTCAGGTTTTAGGTCATTCATCATGTTGATTTCTCGACCTAGGTATACATAACTGCTGCATTCAGAGATGTTTGTTCCATTGAGAGTGAATGGGGCCTCTGGAACTAGTTCATTCTTCATAAACATGGTTTTCTTTTAGATTCAGCTGTAGACCTATCTTTCCACATTCTCGGTCAAAGTCAGTCAGCATTTGTGCTGCTTGGCTAATGTTTGGTGTTATTAGAACGATGTCATCAGCGAAGCGGAGGTGGTGTAGTTGCCGACCATCTATCTTCACTCCCATTCCTTCCCATTCTAATTGTTGCATGATGTTCTCGAGGGTGGCGTGAAGAGTTTTGGTGAAATGGTATCACCCTGTCGAACCCCTCTTTTCACATTAATGATCACTTCTTTGTAGAATGGTGAGATCCTGGTGGTGAATCCGTAATACAGCTCAAGAAGGATCTTGATGTATTGGGTTTGAACACTCTGTTTGGCTAGGGCTTCGATGACTGCTTCAGTCTCCACAGAATCAAAGGCTTTCTGTAAATCAATGAGCGTGAGACAGAGCGGCATCTTGTACTCCCTACAAACCTCGATGAACTTGGTTACTGTGTGGATATGGTCGATTGTGCTGAATCCTTTCCGGAAGCCTGCTTGCTCGCATGGTTGTCCTTCATCTAGTGTTCTGCTAATCCTGTTTAGGATGACTCCTGTAAACAGATTGTAGATGACCGGACAATAGGCAGATGGGGCGATAGTTGCCTATGTCGTGAATGTCTCCCCTTCTTGAACAGTAGAACTGTCCTGCTGGTTTTCCATTGGGAGGGCACCTTGCATTTGGACAGATAGCTTGTGAAGAGCCGAGCTAGTGTATTGATGAGTACCGACGGCAGATTCTTCAGGTGTTTGGGTCTGACTTTGTCTGGGCCTGAGTTCTGTTCCCTTCTTTACCGACGAGATGGCATGTCGGATTTCAGAAGGGAGAATGTTGGGAATGACGTATCCATCCTGTGGAATTTGGTATGTGGGCAGGTGGATGTGGCTATCAAAGAGATTTGAGTAGAAGTCATGGATAATCTTCTCCATTGCCTTTCTGGAAGATGTGATAGATCCATCAGGGCATCGGAGGACAGTCATCTTGGTCTTATAGTTGGCGAAGGACAGGCGGGCAGTGCGAATGCTTTTCCTGGCTTCTGCTGCATCTTCCAGTATTTCTGCTCTTCTCTCTTTGAGGTCTTCTTTTTATCGCTTCTCTGCACTGTTTAGCAAGCTTGGACGTTAGCATTTGGTCTCCTGAGGCTCGCGCCTTGCCATGTTGGCGAATGAGCTCTAGAGTTTCTGAAGACAAACGTCCTATTGTGTCTTTCTCTCTCTCAGCATTCCTTGCACAATCATGGAGGTGTTGAACCAGTCGGTTGTATTCTTCATCGATGTCATCAATGATGGTATCTTCCCATGTTGCTGCAATGGTGCCAAAGAGTTCCCAGTTGGTGGTCGTTCTGGGAGTTCTCTTCTTAAACTTTGCAGCCTTTTCTCCCCGTTGCGGGAAGTAGAATTTTGCATGAAGGTGACGGTGGTCTGATCCTGTTTTGAATTTGGGGATGACAGCAATATCGGTCAGACAAAACCATCGATTGAAGATGATGTGGTCAATTTCATTGTGGAACTGTCTGCCGGGAGATTCCCACACTTGAGTTAAAGTTGAAGACACACCATATCAGCCAGAGAGTGCCCAGCTGCCAACCCTTCAGTGGACAAATCTGCATAGAATTAGTTTTTAAAAATGTGTAATTCATAAATTCAATGAGTCCAACACTACCAACTTCAACATGTGACAATATGCTGAAAGTAAATGTGGCATATGTTTATAGTTCCATAGCATGCTACATTATTGCTTTCCTGTAGGGAAGAGCAATCTGATGGAGATTTTAAAATAAATATTGAAGAGGCTCGAGCTATGGTACAGTGGGCAGGGCCTTTGCCTTGCTCGGGCTGACCCAAATTCCATCCCTAGCATCCCATAGCATCCACCCCCCCACCACCTCCAGCACCAAGAAGTAATTCCTGAGTGCAGAACAGGGAGTAACCCCTGAACACTACCAGGTCTCTGTGTGTGTGGGGGGGGGTTGAGGGGTGGGGGAGTGTAGGGTGTATGGTGGTAAAGAAATGACATGATGTAGTTTGACATGCAGTAAGTAGATTTTTCTTTGATGTTTTGACATTTGATGTGACATGGAGTAAATATACCTTTCTTTGACATTTTGACATGACATGGAAAGAATGCACAAAATATAATTTGGCAGAGGGCAATCATAGATACCATGAGTTACTGCCACACTCTATCATGTGCTAGGAACTTTTTTGAAAGTACATTTTCAGTACAGTAACAAATTCATGTCTCATTTATATTGAATATTCTGTATCTGATTAGATATTTTTTGCCTGCATTGGGATCATAATCACATTTACTTTTTAACACATGCTTAAACAGTATCTATAATATTTTCTAATATGAAGTCACTGTTCCCTTTTTTAGGATAAAACACACTTGTATATATGTCTATTAGAATTTTCCCATTAGTTTTTCTTAATTCTCTTCACGCTTACTAAATTGTAAAATTTAGGATATCATGTATTTTATAAAAAATCTAAAATGTATTAGCATAGAATTGTCTATAATATTTGGGTCTCCCAAAGAGGAATCGAAAAGAGCTATGCTTGGGATATCATGCCTCACTCAAGTGAGAGAAGGAATCTGGTGCTCCGACCTCCGTCGCTGATCCAGAGTCAGGGACGCTGTCTCATTTGCCAAGGCATTGAAAATCAGATGGGCTGGACATGTAATGCGATTTGGAGGCGACCACTGGACTAGAGCTGTTACCGACTGGATCCCACGGGATGTCAAAAGATCACATGGCTGCCCACCTACAAGATGGTCAGACTTCTTCGTCAAGACCCTGAACGAGGCAGTTTGAGGCTCTTCGTATTCCTGAAGCAACCAGATGCCATTGGGCTACACTAGCACGTGATAGGGTCAAATGGAAATGTTACTGGGCGCCCGCTCAAGCATATCGATGAATGGGATGTCAAGTGATCAAGTGATTCTTTACGTTTATATACCTCTTAAAAAAAGACAGTCAACTTTTACACTTGATCTTAGCCAAAAGGCCGAAGCGATAAGACAGTCAACTTTTATTTTATTTTATTTTATTTTTTTTGCATTTTTGGGTCACACCCGGCAATGCTCAGGGGTTACTCCTGGCTCTGCACTCAGGAATTACTCCTGGCGGTGCTGGGGGTACCATATGGGATGCTGGGGATTGAACCCAGGCCGGCATGGGCCGGCGCGCGTGCAAGGCAAATGCCCTACCCGCTGGATTATCGCTCCGGCCCGATAGTCAACTTTTTAACCTAAAATTTCATGGAATTTTAGATTAGTGTATTCATTTACATTTACATGTAAGTGTGTTCATTACATGAAACACACTTGTATATAGGTCTATTAGAATTTTCCCATTAGTTTTTCTTAATTCTCTTCACTCTTACTAAATTGAAAATTTTAGGATATCGTGTATTTTATAAAAAATCTAAAATGTATTAGTATAGAATTGTCTATAATATTTTTATGTTTCTATACCTCTAAAAAAGATAGTCAACTTTTTACTTAAAATTTCATTGAATTTTAGATTAGTTGTATTCATTTACATGTATGTAGGTGTCATGACCTCCACGAAAAATAGAGAAATTTCTTATATGTGGAAGAAAAAAAAAGAACATCATGAGAACAATAGTCAAAGTCATCGAATCTGAAGATGTTACCTACTAGAGAAGGGACCAGTTGACTATAATAGTCAGAAACAGTAATGCTGGACTAGTATACGGAAAGTAGGGAAAGGAATATATATGATAAACCTTCAATGTCCTGTTTTGCAAAAACACAATGCTCAAAAAGGAGAGAGAAAGTGAGCGAGACAGAAGAAAAATTGCCTGCAGTGGAGGCAGGTTGTGTGTGTGTGTGTGGGGAGGTGGGTGGGAGAGAAACGGGGAACTTTGATGTTGGGAAATGTGCACTGATGGAAGTGCACATTGGGTGTTGGAACACACAATGGGTGTTGTTGGAAACTCAACATGAACAGCTTTGTTATGGTCTATTGCAGGAGATCCAATAAAAGAAGAGATATTATCTATGAACTGACTTTATTTGAGGTGGGGGCAGTGGGAGGGGTCCTGGGGTCTGAACCCCTCCCACTGAGACACTGGAAGACGGAAGTGGAGGGCCTGGTGATGGGTCTCATGTTGGAATGATGTATTCATGATAAATGTAATTAACAATATTGTAAATTTAGGTGCCTTAATAAAAGAGAGAGAGAGAGAGAGAGAGAGAGAGAGAGAGAGAGGGAGGGAGGAGTTGTCTGTTGGGAGGTTCACTGAAAGGACAGGACTTGCGGGGGGGTGTGTTTGGGGGGCTCCCTAGGTGTGCAGGGAGGGAGAGATAACCAAAAATGACTTCAGTGTCGAAGTTGGAGTGCAAGGAGAGGTAAGAAGGGGAGGGAAAAGGGGGTTGTTGGGTTCCAAGAACGCTAGGTGAGAAGCGTAGGTACTATCTCGCTGAACTACCAGCACTGGAGGGGGAGAAGAGAAAACAGAATACAGCGAGATAGTGCAAAGTCGGACAAATCAAGTACCCCAGGGGGTGTCAAGGAGACTTGGATCAAGGATCGCGGATAATGGCAGAGATGATCAAGTCTGGACGTGGAACTGTGCAGAGGGTCTCTAACAGGAGGGATGGTTTTTTGTAGCCCTCGCAGCGTTTGGCTCCGTGTCTGGCAGAGATCACGGGGCGATTATGACAGATCGCACGAAGCTCGAATGACTGACGGACCCCGGGCCACTGGTCAAGAGAAAGCGGCTTCGGTTTTGGGGCGGGGGGGCCGAGCGCGGCCAATAGTTGCCTCCGTCTCCTTCCCGGCCCCGCCTTCCTCCGCCCCGTGGTCCCGCCCCGTCCCCGCCTGTCACTGCCGCGCGCGCGCCGAGGCCCGTCTTCCGGAAGTCCGCCCGGAGTCCGCGCCTCGGGCCGAGGTGAGCGCTCGCGGGCCGGGCGGGCTCGCCCAGTGCCCGCGGGGTTCGGCCCGGCGCCGCTCGCGGCCTCTCGGGGTCGGGGAGCCGGGGGGGAAGCCGCGGCGGGGCTCTTGGACTAGTCGCTGCTCCCCGGGGCGCCGCGTGCTGGCGTGGCGAGTGCGGGGGAGGGGCGGCCGGGGTGTGAGTCTGAGCTGGGGAAAACGCCCGGTGCCAGGACGGGGCTTGGCAGTCCCCAGCGCCGAGCCGGGTGGGACTCCGAGGCTGTGCTTTGGGCTGGAGGGATGGAAGTGGCTCTTTAACTCCAGATTTCCTCCAAAGGCTGGGAATGCGCTTGGGAAGGAGGACATCCCGTCCCCCCAGGGTCCTATGGGTGTTGGGGCGCTGCGGGTGGGCAACAGCACCCCGTTTCCTGCGGGGTTGCAGTAGCCCGGGGCTCCGAGGAGCTCAATGCCCACCCGGTTTTGACAACTCCAGGACCGCCTGCGCGTTCCCGCAAAGGTTCTGCAAACGTCAGTCGCTCTCTCCGCCCCCAAACACGGGCATCAGAGCCTCCCTGCATCTGGAGGTTCCTGATCTGTCAGTCCTTTAAATATTGACCTTGCTGAGTAAGGATGAGAAAGAACACAAACAGTAATAGGGAACTGATAACGCAGTGTAAAATAAAATTACTTGGAATTGGTAAGAGATGGAGAAACAGACATTATGCCTCCCCACCCCCGAGGCTACAGTAAGGGTTTGTAGTGGGAGGGGTTGGGGCCATATTTTGAATAAAGGACAGATGGAGAATTGTAGCAGAGAAGCAGGGTGGCGGTCAGTAGATGGAAAATTACTAAGAGAAATGATTTGGGGGCAAGGGGCGTTATGGTCAAACGCACCTAATAGGTCTTTGGAGAAGGTGGGTAGTCAGGGAAGAAAGAAAAAGAAGCTGATCAGGTTTCAAGGCAGGGAAATGCGGAATTTGGCCACATAACGGTTTTTTTTTTAATGTTTTTAGTTTAGCTTAAACTGAACTAAAAGGCAGGGACAGAGAACTCAGGAACTTGACTAAGGCTTGATTAAGAAGGATTTTTGTCAATTATAGATGTTCAATAAACCACAGTATATATGCATGTGTAAGTATACTTACTAGAAGAACGATTTAAAACAAAACTTGATTTAGTAACTATATGAACTCTTACATTGTAATTACCTTCATTTTTTCTTTTTCCTTAACAGGAGCAGATTCTCATGAAGTCATTGGGATAGAAATCCACAAATCCTCTATAAAGTAATTTAATTATGAGTATTGAGGTTTTTATTACTATGTGAAAGTATAAGTTTTAAATATTTATAAGATCTACTTTTTTCCTAAATGTCCTTTTCCTTTCAGAAACTTAATACATTTGAGTATATCTATTAACGTATATCATACTATCTGAACTTGTTACTTGAAATCAAGTGTTAAATGTATTTAGAAAGTAAACTATACCTGTGTACATATGTATGAATATATATTAAGAATTTAAGCATTTAAAGCTGTACTTTTACCTCAAAGCAGTGCTTTTTGATGTTTCCTATGCAGATATATGGTTTTCATATATCATGGAAGCATATAGTCACTATTTCATAGAGAAAATAACTAAAATTGAAAATAATTTAAATTATTCAATGTTGGATGACAGGCCTAGCTAGCTTGGGAGCCTTGCTGTTTTATCCACTCACAGCTTAATCTATATACATGTTCTTAAGCCAAGGTTCATACTAATGAGATCTCTCTTGTATGTAAACATTGATGGAGGGTGTGGCAGTTACAGAAGTCATCTTGATTATTATACATCTACTAAGACTTCTATGTTATCTAGATTAGGCACAGCTCCTCTTTTAACCCACCAGACCCAGTGTGGGACAATTAGAATTTACCAGGAGACTACCACCCTGGCTACGTTTAAGATTATAGGAAGGATCATACTAGTCTGCCCTCAAGTGTAACCCTTTCAGTATATGGAGAACAAGAATCACCCTGGTGCAGATAATAAATGATAAGGACCTTATGGGTACCATCTAGATTACATGAAGCCCATGAAATTAAGATGTACTACCTTATACGCCCCCCTCCAGTGTATTACATAAGAGATAATTTCAGAAGAAGGGATTAGTCCTTGGTGTAATCCTTTGTTTATACATATGCTAGGGTGTGGCACCACCCTTCTACACTCTTTTACTATCTAGAAGCTGTTTAGGGTTCTTTGTTGACAGGACATTCCCTAAAGTTAGGATTACTGTGGTATATATAAGGGGACTGACTTGAGGTACTGCTCCTCTTTGATAGGACTCCTTTCTGGTAGGACTCTCTTTGGTAGCTCTCTCTCTCTCTGGTGGGATCCTCTTTGGTGGGAGACTTGAGCTCTCTTGTATGGTCTAAGTCCTGAGCAGAGCTAGAGTTCTTTCATTATATTGGATTGCGGTGATAGAGTTTTTGTACTATTAAAAGCTTTTTGGAACTGCTCCATTCCTCGGCAGCCTCGGAGATAGAAGAGAACTTCTGTCCTGATACGGTTGGGGACCCCAGCGGCTCCCCGACACTCCTGGAGGTGCTTGGGGACCATATAGGATGCCAGGGATGGAACCCGGTTGGCCGCATGCAAGGCAAACACCCTCCCAGCTGGGTATTGCTCCGGCCCCTCTTTCCTTCCATTTAATCAGTCTCTCTTCCTACTTCTCTTGCTACTTTCTTGTCACATTTCGAGTTATTGAGAGTTTTTAACAATTCTTCTTATATTTTAGAATTTCCTTATTGGCTTTTATTTTTTTAAATTTTTTAATTATTTGCTTTTGGGCCACATCCCATGGGTTTTTCTGGCTCTGCACTCAGAATTACCCCTGGTAGTGCCAGAGACTATATGGTATGCTGAGGATCGGACCTAGGTTGGCTGCATGTACCACAGACGCCTCCCCCATTGTTCTGTCCCTCCAGACCCTTTATTTATTTTGAGAGATATTCTCTGATTTTATTTATTTATTTATTTATTTATTGATTGATTGATTGATTGCTTTTTTGGGTCACATCCAGCAATGCTCAGGGGTTACTCCTGGCTCTTCACTCAGGAATTACTCCTAGTGGTGCTCTGGGGACCATATGGGATGCCGGGATTGAACCCGGGTGGGGCACGTGCAAGGCAAATGCCCTACCCGCTGGACTATCGCTCTGGCCCCAAGAGATATTCTTTGGATGGTGTTTTTACAGCTTGGGGTGCTCATCCTGAAATTATCAAAGTCTGCTATAATATTTTTGCCTTAATGCTCTTAAGTACCATTTTATACTTCATGATTCACATTTTTCTTCCCTTGCCTCTCACTTAACACATTCACACTTCCCAGTTGTTGCCTGGCACTGCCACTCAAGTCCCACTTCTGCTTCCTAATTAACAGTTTATAAATATAATAACAGATTCACTCCACCTTTTTGCTTGTGTTTTTTGAGCCACATCTGGAGATTCTTGGGGCTACTATATTGTCTCTACACTCAGGGATCATCCCTGGCAGTACTTAGGGGTTCATATGGGCTACAGGGGTTTAAACCTGGGTTGGCCTCATATAAGGCAAGTGTCCTGCCTGCTTGAGCTGTCTCTCAGCTCCTCACACCATTTAATAAAAACGTTGACATGCTTTTATTTAATGCTTTAGATAGAATATTATATTTTACATGTGATCAAAGTAAATATTATTGAGCTCTTTTAAAATTCTTTATGTACTGATTTTTTTGGCTTTATTTTTTGGGGTCACATCCGGCAATGCTCAGGGGTTACTCCTGGCTCTGCACCAGGAATTACTCCTGGCAATGCTTGGGGACCATATGAGATGCTGGGGATTGAACCCGGGTCAACTGCGTGTAAGGCAAATGCCCTACCCGCTGGACTATCGCCCCGGCCCCTATGTACTGATTCTAAAACCTGTTTTTCATGCTCAGAGCATGGCTTCATGCTCCGAGTATAAGAATTGAGAAGTAGCTTTCCAGAGCCCAGTGCGGCACCACGTAGCCCCACGTGGCCAGTGGCGCTCATAATCACACAGTGCACACTTGGCTCAAGTCAGTGACAGGTATTCCTTACAGACGATAGACCAAAATGAGGTTGATGAAACCATCTATTCCCCTGTCCAGTTTTGAGAAGAAAAAATGTGTGTGCGATGAATTCAATTTATTTGTCCCTTTTATGTTTTTAAGACTGTCTTAACTTTTTTTCAGGAGAGCCACTCCAGTGATACTGAACCTGATGCTGCTGGCCTGGTTCTGCTTTTCTCAGAGTCTTTTGGGGCCTGGGATGGTACTGGAGAAAGCCTCTGGACCTGACATATGGCATACATGTGCTCCACTCATGGGGCCGTAGCCATGCCCCTGTTTTTTACTTACGGTCTGCTTAACTTCTTTTCTTTTAACTGTCTGTTGACCTTTTTTCCTTTCACTTTTTACTTAAGCACTGTGAGTATTTCAGACATTCAGTGCTCCAGTACCACACCCACCCCAGAGTGTCAGCAGTCAGTTATCTTAAGGTCCCTTCCTACACCCCCTTTCCCTCTTCTGTAGGCCAATTCTTAGGGTCAGTCAGGACACTTTCAAGGAAATAGAAGAAACCAATTTTATATATAAATCAAATATAAGTTCATTATGTGTTGGGGATGTTGCCGGTGTCCCCGACAGTGCCGGGAAGTGAGTTCCCTTTTTACCTCCGAAGCCGGCGCAGAATGGATGAGGACTCAAGAATCGGATGCAGTTTTAAAAGGCTTTACTTATCACAGGTTCAGGCATACAAGTCAGCAATAGAAAAAACCCTGTGCTTAGGATTCCTGGCCAAAACCTCAGCCATGTGTAGGCCAAGATGGTGGCCACCACGTGTAAAGGCCCTGTAGAGAGGAGACAAAGATACCCAAGAAGAGTGCAAGCCCCAAAAGAGAGGAGAGAGAGAGAGAGAGAGAGAGAGAGAGAGAGAGAGAGAGAGAGAGAGAGAGAGAGGAAGCAGGCTGGGACACCCAAGAAGAGTGCAAGCCCCAAAAGAGAGCAGAGAGAGAGAGAGAGAGAGAGAGAGAGAGAGAGAGAGAGAGAGAGAGAGAGAGAGAGAGAGAGAGAGAGAGAGAGAGAGAGAGAGAGAGAGAGAGAGAGAGAGAGAGAGAGAGAGAGAGAGAGAGAGAGAGAGAGAGAGAGAGAGAGAGAGAGAGAGAGAGAGAGAGAGAGAGAGAGAGAGAGAGAGAGAGAGAGAGAGAGAGAGAGAGAGAGAGACTGGTTTTATATCCCTGCAACTTAGACCTCCCACTATTATGGGAAGCAGGAAGGGTTAAATGCCCTTAAGTAATTTCTCCCAGCACCTCACCTAGGCCCTATTATATGCTAATGTTTTGAGCCAAGATCTGCCTGGAAATGCCTTTATAGGGTAGAGAAGGGGGTTTCTGAGATGGCATGTCTCTGTACCAAAGACTAATACTAATGCCAGTTATATATTTCTCCAAGCCTTCACAAGAGTCTCGTCTACTTCACGGGTAGTTTTGTATTTTAGTTGTCTTTGAGTTATCAGGGGAGCCATGCTTGCTTGCTTGGAGGCAAACAGCATTTCTCTCTGGTCTAATTACTTAGAGATCCAATGTGGCCAGGCAAATGTGCTGGTAAGATCTAGCTAGTCCCACGATGATTGTGGTAGCATGAGAGAATATTTATACCAGCCAGTATAGAATACATGGTCAGATAAACTGCCACATTTAGACTACCCACCTATATATGAAGTGACCTGCAGGAGGCAATCCAGGGCAGATGCAGAGGCTCTTAGAGGAGTCCTGCAACAATCATGTACTGTTTATTGAGATCTTTAATGACTTTTTATAAATCTGTTTGCCTTGAAGTGGAATAATGTCCTTTAGCATTTCTTGTAGTGTGAGTAACTGGTGAACAAATTCTTCTAGTTTATCTGAAAAATGTTTTAATTAATTTTGGGCCCTATTGGTGGTGTTTTGGGGGATACTCATAGTGTGCATGAATAACCAAAGAATGCAGTGTTGGGGATTGGACCTGGAACCCCACATACAAAGCAAGTACTCCAGCTCTCTGAGCCATCTTCCCTGGCCTCCAAAGGAAGATTTTTCGTTTATGGTTTTCATAATTTTTTCTGCAAGATGGCAAATTCAAGCTTTATGCTGCTTTTTCTGAAATGTGGATTTTGTGGTTGTGGTTGTTCTTTGGGAGTCACACCTTACAGTACTCAGCTGCTCCTGTCAGGTTGCTTGTTGCTGACGGTGGGGAATGGTGGTCACTCCCCGGTGGTACCTGGGGACTGAATTTGCTTCTTTTTGTAATTTCTGTTTCTTGGTGGAAAATTCCTCCTCCTCCATTAAGAATAGATCTATGCTTCATTAATGACAATACATCAATATTTAATAATTCATTAATAATTATATTTCATAAACATATTGATTCATATATTTAATTTATAAATATGTTTCATATATAATATATTTCAAGTATATATTTCATTATGATTATATAATATATTCACTTGATCATTTGACATCCCGTTATTCATTGATTTGTTTGAGCGGGCACCAGTAACGTTTCCATTTGACCCTATCACATGCCATTGTGGCCCAATGGCATCTGCTTGCTCCAGGAATACGAAGAACCTCAAACCATTCGTTCAGGGTCTTGACGAAGAAGTCTGACCATCTTGTAGGTGGGCGGCCACGTGATCTTTTGACACCCGTGGGATCCAGCCGGTAACGGCTCTAGTCCAGTGGTCGTCTCCAAATCGCATTACATGTCCAGCCCATCTGATTTTTGATGTCAACATTTGTGCCGCTTGGCTAATATATATGTTATGTGTGTGTGTGTGTGTGTGTGTGTGTGTGTGTGTGTGTGTGTGTATGGCATGAGCAATATTATCGTGAGTAGGGCACTTGCCTTGTATGCAGCTGACCCAGGTTCAATCCCTGGCATCCTATATGGTCCCTGAGTACTGCCAGGAATCAGCCCTGAGCACCACTGTGGAGTACTGCCAGGAATCGGCCCTGAGCACCACTGTGTGTGGTCAAAAAACAAAAACAAACTAATATATATGTGTTTGTCAGTACATATGTTTTACTTGATTTCACAGCCACACCCAACTTATTTGGGGCTATTCTGGTTCTGTTCTTGGGGAGAAGGTCACCCCGGCGGTTCTTCACTGTTTATATGATGCCGGGCTCAAATTGGTCAGCCATTTGAGCTGACCACTTTGCAAGGCAAGTGACTTAATTCCTGTACTGTCTCTCCAGGTCCAAGGGCTATCTTTATATTTTTTTGAGGGAGGGGGTTCTTTGGATCATATCTAGCAGTGCTCAGGATGTACTCCTCGCTCTGTTCTCAGGGATAACCCCTGGTAGACCACGGGTCTGTAAGGGTGCTGAGAATCAAACCCACGTTGACCATGTACAAGGCAAGCATGTAACTCATCACGCTGGCTCCGAAGGCTATATATATATATTTTTTTTTTTTTTTTCTTTTTGGGTCACACCCTGCAATGCTCAGGGGTTTCTCCTGGCTCTGCACTCAGGAATGACTCCCGGCTGTGCTCGGGGACCATGTGGGGATGCCGGAGATCGAACCCAGACTGGCTTGGGCTGGCCACATTCAAAGCAAACACCCTACCCGCTGGGCTATCGCCTCCGGCCCCCCAAAGGTTATATTTTTAAATTCATTTTTTATAATTTAAAAAATGTAAGACTGTAATTCAGATAATAAATGGGATATTTGGATGTGTAGTTATATAATTGCATGCTTTATTTATTTATATTTATTTATTTTTTGTCTTTCTGGGTCACTCCCAGTAATACTCAGAGGCTGCTTCTGTCTCTGCACTCAGGAATTTATCCTTGCGGTTCTCGGGGGACCATATAGGATGCCAGAGATTGAACCTGGGTCATCTGCGTGCAAGGCAAAAGCCCTACCTGCTGTGCTGTTGCTCCAGCCCCTGCATGTTTTATTTTATAGTTACTTCTTTTTTTTTTTTTTTTTTTTGCTTTTTGGGTCACACCCGGCAATGCTCAGGGGTTTCTCCTGGCTCTGTGCTCAGGAATTTCTCCTGGCTCTGTGCTCAGGAATTACTCCTGGCGGTGCTCGGGGGACCATATGGGATGCCGGGATTGAACCCGGGCGGCATGGGCGGCGGGGTGCAAGGCAAATGCCCTACCCGCTGGGCTATTGCTCCGGCCCAATTTTATAGTTACTTCTTAAAGTTTATTTATTAAAGCACTATAATTTATTATTATTACTATTATTATTACTATTACTATTATTTATTTTTTCTTTTTGGATCACACCTGGTGATGCTCAGGGGTTTCTCCTGACTCTGCACTCAGGAATTACTCCAGGCGGTGCTCGGGTGATCATATGGGATGCCGGGATTGAACCCAGGTTGGCTGCATGCAAGGCAAATGCGCTACCCGCTGGACTGTCGCTCAGGCCCCCCATTGTTCCTTAATGGGATCAGACTAGACTAGTAGATTGTTCTCTGGATTTTTTGGGGGCTTGGTTTTAGGCTTCACATGGTAGGTGTAAAGTAAATCTTACTCTAGGCTTAGTTTTTATTCCTGATAAACAGGCTTCATGGAACCTCGAGATACCCTTGGCCTAGAATCTACATTCTCAGTGGTTTTGTATCTTTCCTCCATTCTTTTTTTTTTTTTGGTCACACCTGGCAATGTTCAGGGGTTTCTCCTGGCTCTGTGTTGGAGGACATGTTTAGCTAATCTGGGAGTCACTCAGGAATCACTCTTGGCGGTGCTCGGGGGACCATATGGGTTGCTGGGGATTGAACCCAGGCCAGCACAGACCAGCTGCATGCAAGGCAAACGCCCTACCCGTTGGGCTATTGCTCCGGCCCCATCTTTCCTCCATTCTTATACCTAACAACTCCTTAACAACTCCTCTCTCTTACACCTTGCATTGTTTCAAACAGCCTAACTGCTGGCCAGACTAAGCAGGCGCTCACAGAGAAACCCAATTCAGGTTTCTGCCATTTCTCCCTCCACATCTTTCTCCTCTCTGTTGCCCTATTCTACAGATTCCAGATCTGTCAATAGCTCCAAAATCTGATCTTTTTAGTTAGGTCTGACCTTTGAACTCCCCCTTGAGCTCCTCCCCTTGCTGCCCACCTTCACTTCTGGCTGTGCATAGGGGCCCATATTCAGTCCTGGGACTGAATGTTGATGGACTACCTGTAAGGCTAGCACCTTACCACCTGTATGACCTTTCTAGCCTTTTTTGTTCTTTTTCTTATTTTAGGAATATTATTCTTGACTGTTATCCAATGTATTTGAAAAGGTTATAAATTTTACACAAATTTAAGAATACTTGAAAAAGGTTACAAGTTTTACACAACTTTAAGAATTTAGCAGTATATTTGATTTTTTAATATTCTAAGACCCCTTTAAGTTCAAGTCTGAATTTTTCAGGTGCATTGGACATCATACATTTTAAATACACAGTTTTCAAATCAAACTTAAGACATCACTTAGAGGGATAGGCCTTGCATATGGCCTACCTGGATACGATCCCCAGCAGTGATCCATGAGCACAGAGCAAGGAACAAGCTTTGAGTATTGCCAGGTGTGTCCCCAAGCAAGCGAAAAGAGATCACGTAGAAATTTTGTTGTACTTTTTGGGGAAGAATACATTTTACTAATACCTTATGATGCTATCTAATCAACTTATCATTAGTTTTTTTTTTCCCCGCTCTTTGGTACAAACTTGGCAATTCTCAGGGGTTACTCCTGGCTTTGTACTCAGGAATCACTCATGGTAGTGTTCAGGGAACCATATGGGATCGAACCCGCATTGGCCCTGGCAAGGCAAATGGCCTCCCTGCTGTACTATCACTCCAACCCCTCTCACTAGTTTTTATTTCTATGTATCAGTGACTTGTTGAGCACTATATTTGTTTGCAGGCTTTGTAGAAGAGATAACAAGTGTTTTTTTTTTAAGTATTTTATTATACCACCGTGAGATATACAAATAAAAAAGATATACAATCAAAAAGTTCATATTTGGGTTTTGGTCATACAGTGTTCCAGCACCCGTCCCTCCACCAGTGCCCACCTCCCACCACCAACGTCCCCGGTTCCCTCCCCCTTCCCCAGCCCCCTCCATGGCAGGTTCTTTATTTCTTTCCCTTTCTCTCTCTTTCTCTTTTCCTTCCCTTCCAGACTATGGATTACAGAACATACATTAAGAGGTTGGCATGTGTATCCTTTTGCCTCTATGCTCAGTTCTAGGTTGGCATTAGTACCCTCGACAATTATTAGCACACTGTTCCATTTTCCTAACAAGTGTTTTGAAGCAGAGCTATTATCCTGGAAATTCATCCTGAAAATGCCTGTTTGGCTCATTTCATTTTCCTACTTGGTTCCCAAAGTTTGGTTTACTTTCCTCTTTTCAGAAAAGAAACTGCTTGGTACCTCCTGGAAATCCACCTTATGTGAATAAAGCGCCCCACCATTGCACCTCCATCTGCAGCCTCCCACCCTGGGCATTGCAGCACCTCTTCCCCGCATGGGATAGTATCACTCATTTTGGCAAGGACTGTTAGAGACATTTGAAGATCAAGAGGGTGTAATAAAATGGTCTGGGTGTGGCGACAGCTTAGATGGCTTGCTTTTGTGATTTCTTTTATTTTTTTTGCTGTTTTTTTTTTCCTGTCACACCCAGCAATGCTCAGGGGTTATTTCTGTTTCTGCACTCAGGAATTACTCCTGGTGGTGCTTGGGGGACCATATGGGATACCGGGATTGAACCCGGTTCAGCAGAGTGCAAGACAAATGCCCTCCCTGGCTGGACTATCGCTCTGGAGTCTCCTTTGTGATTTAAAGTATGCAAACTAGAATAGTGTATCTAATGGTTTAAAAGACCTGTGATTGACTTTAATGCTTCTCAGATTAGACACGGGAAGTTTTTCTTTCTGAAAATGTCTTCTTTTCCTGTGTAGTCCTCAGTTTCATCCTCATGACAGTTTTCCTGTGAGAAGCTCTGTGAAGACCGGGTTCTCCCCAGAAACAACTGCAGCCCAGAAGTCCTTCACCTAAAGGCACTTGCCAAGCCAGATGATGCCCACGGAACCTGGGCAGGCCTTAGTCTTGCTGCCTCCCCTGGCGAAGGCTGAGGGCTCTCTGTTCCCGGGCCAGATGCTGCCCGGCAAGGGCATCTCTCGAACCCTGAAGCTCGCGCGCCAGCTTTTCCGGCAGTACCGTTACCAGGTGATGTCTGGGCCCCAGGGAGACCCTGAGGCAGCTTCGGAAGCTCTGTTTCCAGTGGCTTCAGCCCGAGGTTCACACCAAGGAGCAGATTCTAGAGATCCTCATGCTGGAGCAGTTCCTGACCATTCTCCCTGGAGAGATTCAGATGTGGGTGCGGAAGCAGTGTCCGGGCAGCGGAGAGGAGGCCGTGAACCTTGTGGAGAGTTTGAAGGGGAATCCCCAGGGCCTGTGGAAGTGGGTAAGCTGAGGGTCTGCTCAAGCTCCTCCGAGTCTTGCCAGGCTTGTCACCTTTTATCCCCGGAATGTTTCATTGAGTGACTTTGGTTAGGAGTGTGATATCCAGTTGGGCCTTCTCTCTGACACTCAAAGGTATATCATTTTGCTCATTTCCTTTTCTTCCTACAACAGGTGATTTTCCAAGTCTCTGATACTAACAAGATATCCTAGAATTTAGCTCTGACACTAATTAGCTAGTGTTGACTTAGGTCGAGGTACCGTTAAGAGGGGTCAGCCCGGGTTTGATCCCTGGCATCCCATATGGTCCCCCAAGCACCGCCAGGAGTGATTCCTGAGTGCAGAGCCAGGAGAAACCCCTGAGCATTGCCGGGTGTGACCCAAAAAAAAAAAAAAAAAAGAGGAGTCAGTGGTACAGTACTGCCTCCATTTCCGATTCCGGTTGTGATGAACAGAGGCCGTGTTCTCTTTGCATACGTAGTGACTGGCTGGTCCGGAGTATCTCACTCCCCCTCCCCAGGTTCATTAACTTACCAGGCTTTTCCATAGACTTTGGGAGAATGTTTTACTAGTCTTTGAGATTTTGTTTGTTTGGGGCCCGCAATGCTTAGGGGTTACTCCTGGCTCTGTGCTTAGCAATTACTCCTGGTGGTGCTCTGAGACCATATGGGTTACTGAGATTGAACCCTGGTTGGTTTCATTGCAATCAAATGTCCTACTTGCTGTACCTTTACAACCCCTTTTACCAGTTTATTACAAAGGAAATGATTCAGGGACAGTCAGATGGAGGAGCTGGTGACGGTACAGAGCTTCCACGATGTCTCTCAGCACGTCACCCAGCACTTTAATGTTTTCTTCCACCTCAGAGACTCACTGTGCCCCATAGTTTAGGGATTTTTTTATGGATGTTTTATCACCTAGATGTGGTTGATTAATCATTGGCTATTGGTGCTTGATATCTATGATTCATGCCTTTTTTTCCCCAAAGGTTGAGGGGTGATTGGGTTCTCTAATAACCTGGTTTGTAATTTTGGTCACCAGCTTCCATCTTTAAGATAGCTAGAGGAATGGAAAGGGACATCTTATAAACATAAACTTAGGACAAAAAAGTTCTCATTATAGATAAACAAAACAACCCCCAGTTCTGTTTAGTCCTCCTGAAAATTCTTGGGGTTCTAGAGACCCTGTGCCTCAAATCCTGATCAGAGAATAAATATCCCTCGTTCTAATTATAACACCGAAGCAGATCTGCATATCTTCTCTAGCTCTGAGCCTCTGTGACTCTCAGTACGTTCTAACCAGTAGGGACCATTAGGAAGATAAGATTTTCCATCCCATTTCATTTAGAGAATGTTGAGGCGGTTGTCAGCTTTCAAAATCCTTTTGTAACTCTGGACATTTTACTAATTACTATTCTGTGTTCTCTAGATCAGCATCCAAGTTCTGGGACAGGAAATCTTGTCAGAGAAAGGAGAAGCTGCCAGATGTCAAGTTGGGGCAGTGGAGGCACCTACTGAAGCAGTGCCTCAGGAGCTGGGACACCAGAGTTCACCTCCCAGGAGCGGGAATGCACTGAGCCACGTTGTGAAAGAGGAGTCGGACACAGAACAAGAGTTAGGTGAGCGGCAGTTTTTCATGCATCACTGGGACAAATTTGGGGATTATGTTCCTAAGAGTGAGGTTACAATTATGTGCTGCCCAGATTGGGATATTGCTAGAAAGTCTGAAACCAGGTGCTACACCTACACGTATCACCCTGATATAGAGATTTAAAGTTTGCGGTTAAGCTGATTTGTGACTGGGTAAACCTTTTTGTGTTTTATGTCAAGGAAGGAAGTGGGAGAAAATAAATACTGGCAATCCTGTTGGGAAGGTTGGTGGGCGTTGGCGTTTATTAGGGCAGTAAACAGATGACTTGAAATTGTGAAGAAACAGGTAGTTATAATCTGTAAGTATTTCTCTGTGTCATCTTGAGAATTTTTGAGGAAGATAACTAGATTCTGCTCACTTCCGGTATCTCCAGTGGTGACTGCATCTCAGCCTCCTTCTCAACCCGATGAAAGGCTCATGAGGGACCAAGACTTTGGAACCTCACTGCTCCAAACAACTCCTCAGGTGAGCTGGGGTCACCTGCTCCTGTCGTCTCTGTATGTGAGACCTGAAGGAGTGTCTTGAGTAGTTCAAAAGGTTGAAAGGGGAAGTGTTCTCATAAATGGAATAGAGAGGAACTATCGTTTCTTACACCAACTCTACTCTCTGTTATGGTTACTTGAGAAGAAAAAGTAGAATAATATATGTGGGATGAAAACCAAGATTTAATATTTTTCTTTCTTAAGGCAGAATGTCTCCCTATGTCATTTGCATTTTGGAGTTTGCGTTATGAAATACATGTACTATGAATGTTGTTGTGAATAGGCAACCTTGTCTCCTTTTTAATGATCTTTGGATCATTCTAAGATGACTTGTTTTGAGATTCGAATAGTTATATGTAAATAGTAATGTGAGATAGTTATTACCTCCCCTCCTTCCCTACACACACTTTATAGAGGTATCATTGACAAACAGTAAACTGCCCTTATTCATTTATTTACTTATTTATTTATTTATTAATTATTTTTCCCCACTTAAATTTTTTTATACCACTGTGAGCTATACAATTACAAGGATGCTCACAGTTGGGTCTCTGTCATACAGTGTTCCAGCACCCATCCCTCCACCAGTGCCCCATTCCCACCACCAATGTCCAAACACTCCCTCCCACCCAACCCCGGTCTGCCCCTATAGCAGGCACATTTTCTTTCTCTTTCTATCTCTCTTTCCCTGTCTCTGTTGAATTTACTTTCTGAGTTTCTAGAACATGATTGGTTCCACTAGTTTGATGTACCATGTGGCTGCAAGTGGCCATGCAACTCAGGGAGAGCCAGATGGCAGCTCTCCCCGTGTGTCTGAGTCTCTGCATGATGGGCGATAGCCTGCCCTTATTTAAAATGTGTATATAACCCTGAAAATGTTGTACATATACACAAATATATTTCTATGTATGTATTCATAGATATAATAAGTGTAGGCATGTGAGTCCTTGAAATGATGTGCTTTTTTTTTTTTTTTGGCTTTTTGGGTCACACTCGGCAACGCTCAGGGGTTACTCCTGGCTCTGCACTCAGGAATTACTCCTGGCAGTGCTTGGGGACCATATGGGATGCCGGGGATCGAACCCGGCCAGCACAGGCCAGCCGCATGCAAGGGAAACGCCCTACCCGCTGGGCTATCGCTCCGGCCCCATGATGTGCTGTTATCTTTGTTCCATATAAATATCTTTGTTTCATTTGTTTGAGTTTAATATTTTCTCTCTAATCTTAAATAATGTTACTATGATGCTCTGTAGTTATTTTCTTCTTGTTTCTTTTGCTTGGATTTTATTGTGCTACTTGGATTTATAGTCTGCCAAGTCAGAAAAAAAATCATTTTTCTTGGTCATACCCAGTTGTGCTCAGGGGTTACTTCTGGCTCTATGTGCAGGGATCATTCCTGGCAGTTCTGGGCTTGGGGGTAGGGAAACCATGCATAGTGCCAGGGACTAAGTCTGGGTCAGCTGCATGTATACCCTTGTACTATCTCGCCATCCCGAAACGAAGAAAATTGGGTCATTATTTCATCAACTGTTTTTTTTTTCTGTTTCCCTTCTACACTTCAGATCTCTTAATTTAGTCGCACCAGTTACTGATATCCTTTTATATTTATATTTAAAAATCTTCATTTTATTTTGGATAACTTCTCTTTGTATATTATTGAGTATTTTCATTGGCATTTAAAAAAAAATTTTTGGGGTCACACCTTAAGATTCTCAGGGGTTTCTCCTGGTTTGCACTCAGAGATCACTAGGCTTTCAGGGGACTATATGGGACGTCAGGGATTGAACCTAGGTAGGTCACATACAAGCCATACTATCTCTGTGGCCCCATTTTCTGCAGTTCTAATCTTGAGTCCTGTCCAGTGATTTTTCATCTCTAAAACTAGGAATGGGACCTTATATCTTTATTTCATTTCTGTACTTAGTGTGTCCATTATACTTTCAGCCTCTTGAACATGTAGAATATGGCCATGGTGTCTGTATTTTTCTTGCTTACTAATTTATTATCTGCTCCAGTTTTGAAACATTTATCTATATCTGTCTGTGTGTCTGTCTATTTTTGACCATTCCCAGTGATGCACAGGCATTATTCTGGACTTTGTACTCAGGAATCTGCACCCTTGGCAGTGCACCCCTGGCAGTGCACCCCCTGGGGATAGAACCCAGGTTCGCTGTGTGCAAGGCAAGTGCCCTGCCCACTGTGTATCTCTGCTGAATTGATTTCATTATGGGATGGGTTTTCATGCTTCTTTATATGCTCAGTAATCTTTGCTTAGGTGTTAAGACGTTGTGATTTTTACTTATAGCTAACTATTGGACATTTTTGCATTCTTTCATGAACTCTGTTCTTGAACTTTGTTCTAAGATGAAGTTAATTACTGGAAATCCTACACATGGCTCCAGAGAAGCCTTTAATTTAGGCACAGTGCCAGAGCTAGTCAAGGGATTAGTGCTGGTTGATAGGAGTGAACACAATGAAAACACGGATCTAACCTTATTCAGCTTAGAGTAGTGGTTTTAGAGTAAGGCTGATTCATACAGCAGTGCCACTGTGAAAAGGGGTTGAAAACACCCTCTGCATACTCTGTGTGTGACTCCTTAATATTAATGTACAAACTTTTCCACTCTGTCTGCTTGAAATATGAAATATTTCTAGCACTGTATAATTTCTGGGGCATTATTTCTTCTCTTTTGTTGTGGGGAGGGTAATCTTTCCTAGATTTGAAAGGTAACCATTCTTTATATCTAGAACTCATTTTTATGTAATTTCCCTCTTCTGCTCTTCTTTCCTGTTGAGTCTGTAATTGACCTAACTTTTCCGGACGCTGAACTCCTGCTTAATGTAGGGAATACCTGGTGCTGCCAGGCTTCTCCCTCCCTGTGCTGTTACCTGGATATTCTCTTCAGGAAATAGGTTTGGACAGTTGGAGGGCTCACTTCATTTGCTGAAGCACTTAAAACAGTTTCTGTTCTACTCTGTCAGATGTGCAATGTCTACTAACCATTTTTTGAAATATCTTATCTATTTTAGTTGTTTCATGGCTAAGTTAAGTCTAGTTTCTGATACTCTACTTACCTATTAATAAATCTTTTTTTTTTTTTTTTTTTTGGGTCACAGTCGGCGATGCTCAGTGGGTTCCTCCTGGTTCTGCACTCAGGAATTGCTCCTGGCAGTAGTGCTCGGCGGGACCATATGGGATGCCACCTGGGTCGGCTGCGTGCAAGGCAAACGCCCTACCCGCTGTGCTATCGCTCCGACCCCAATAAATCTTTATTTTTTATGGTTATCAGGACATACTACCATATATAAATATAATTGTTACTTTTATTGTGGTCTGATAGACTATAAGATAACATTAATTTCAAATGCAGCAAAACATAGTGTATGTGTTTGTATATACACTTGTATTCCTGTTTTCAAACTTTGGAAAACAAATACAAGTACCTTGTCGCACTGTTTCAGAGCCACATGATGGTGCTATTTCCACGCAAATTGTAGATTATTATTTCAATAAGTCCTATACTTCCTTTTATTATAAGAAGATAAATGTTCCTTGCCTCATAAAAATAAGAAGGCATCAAGGTGACTATAAATGGTATCTTGCTCATTAAATGAAAGGTTTCATTCAAGGATTTCCATCTTCTTGTCAGTTATTTGAATAAGGTGTGGCTTTAATAGGAACTATATACTATTTGGATACACCTGGAACATTCTTTTTTGGATTTTGATAGGGCTGATTGGGGATTTTTTTGGCTGTATTCCTATTTGACTTGTACTGTACTTGTTAGCTACTCTTTCCCACATAAAGCAGGCAAACCAGAAAGACTCCAGTCAGTTTTTTTCTCTATCAGCTTCAATGCAAGGATTTGTGTATTCTAACCAGGAAGACTGAGCACCTGTGTATATTACAGCAATGTTTGACCAGGCTAACTCTTTTCAGGAGGTATTTATGCAGCTTTATTTGCAGAAGAGTAGCAAAATAAGCTAGCAATTCATACTTTAAAAAATTACATTGAAATTCAATGTAGATATTGTAGTTAAAATGTAGATAAATATTATTTTTGTGAAACTGGACTTTATCGATGCTGGAGCATCTAAAATGTAGATAAATATATGTTTTTGTACAACTGAACTTTATCGGTGCTGTGGAGTCAGACGTTGTAGTTAAATGTAGATAAATATATATTTTTGTAAAACAACTTTATCGGTGCCGGAGCAGTGGTACAGCCCATAGGGGACTTGTCTTGCACATGGCCAGCCCAGCTTCTACCCTGGCACTGCATGTGGTCCCCTGAACCTACCACGAATGATCCCGGAGCATTTCTGGGCATGGTCCAAAACCCCAAACAAACAAAATTGTGCCGCTTAAAATGATCTGTGCAACCAAATGTATCTATTTTTTTGTGTGTGATTGTTATGTAAGGCTTGTGGATAGTATTCAGGCACATCAATGGTGGTTTTCCTGAGTGGTCTGTAGTGTTCAGTCATTAGAAGGAGTTATTTGAATGAAACTGCCATCAGACCACCAAAACTGCTTTTATCCATCCCTAATTTTTAGTACTGTTGATAACTTTGGCACATTTTTCCTAAATTACTTTGTTTGCCTTTGTGACAAGACCCAACTCACTCACATTCACCTCAGTCACAGTGATTTTGATGATTACATCCAAAGTTTTATATAGTAAAGTCCATGGATCTTTCTTTGTAGCAAGTATTGGCAAGTATCAGGTGGCTTTCAGGTCAAGCTATGTTACAATCTGCTTTTTTTTTTTTTATTGTAAACCCATGACCTCATGGTTTTTCCTCTTAGGTGGTTTTTGTGTGTTTTGTATAAAGCCATTGCCAACAAAACAGACTTCAGGGGCCAGAGAGCTCGTACAGCAGGTAGGGCATTTGCCTTGCACATGGTTGATCCAGGTTTGATCCCTGACATCCCATATGGTCCCTGAGCACCCCAGGAGTAATTCCTGAGTGCAAATCCAGGAACAATCCCAAAGAATTGTTGGGTGTGACCCAAAGCAAAAACAAATAAAACCCAGATTTTAGTATTTTTTTTTTTCCCATGATTTCTTCTTTCTCCTTACTGTTTCAGTAACTTATGATACTTCCTCTTCTCCATGGGTACTAACACTGGGGCAGAGAAAACTTCCCATCTTTCCTGCTTTCTCTTTCATTTTGTTTTTTATCATTGGCTGAAGTACTTTACCTGGGAATGTTCCCTCTGCTGCCTGTAGAGATGCAAGTATTGCTCCTTATAGAACATGTTCATCATTCTTTTGTTTAGTATTTCTCTTTCCATGTATCTTTTTTAGCATAAAATTTTTTTATTTTTTTTCCTTTTTAATTGAAACACCATGATTTACAAAGCAAAAAGGTTTTTATAATACTGTTGATAGAAAGTTTCATACTTCAATACCATTCCCACCACCAGTGAGTTCCCACCACCAAAGACCCTCATTTCCCACCCACCCTCAATCCCCATGCCTGCTCCCTCAGCTGACATTAATTACATTGACCATTAAAGCAGATACATGTCAATGCTATTGATGAATCCATTTTCTTCCCTATTGTTCGTTACGGAGCAATCTGGCCAAATTCTGTTCTTGAATTTACTTTCTGAACTTCAAGAACGTGGTTGGTTTCCACTAGTTTTTGATATACCAGTGACATGGGGAGAGCCGGATGACAGCTCTGTCCTGTGTGTCTGAGTCTCTGCATGATGACTGATAGCCCTGAGGCAGTTCATGGGCAGGTCCACCAGGCCTCCTGAACAGGACAGAGAGGGGAAGGGGGACCCCAGCTCCATCTCCATGAAAGCCCAGTGACTTTCGCTGCCGAGTACTGCCTACCTGGACTTGAAATCAGTTGCTTTAGATACATGTCAATGCTATTGATGAATCCATTTTCTTCCCTGTTGTTGGTTATGGAACAATCTGGCCAAATTCTGTTCTTGAATTTACTTTCTGAACTTCAAGAACGTGGTTGGTTTCCACTAGTTTGATACACCGGTGACATGGGGAGAGCCGGATGGCAGCTCTGTCCTGTGTGTGTGAGTCTCTGCATGATGACTGATAGCCCTGAGGCAGTTCATGGGCAGGTCCACCAGGCCTCCTGGACAGGACAGAGATGGGAAGGGGGACCCCAGCTCCATCTCCATGAAAGTCCAGTGACTTTCACTGCCGAGTACCGCCTACCTGGACTTGAAATCAGTTGCTTTAGATACATGTCTGTTGGAGGACATGTTTAGCTAATCTGGGAGTTTTGTTGTTTTGCTCACTCCCAGATTAATCTTATTTAAGCCAAGGTTCATTCTAATGAGATCTCTCTTCTATGTAAACACTGCTAGAGGGTGTGGCAGTTACAGAAGTCACCTTGATTGAATAACTTCTGACTTATACATCTACTAAGACTTCTATGTTTTCTAGATTGGGCACAGCTCCTCTTTATACCCACTGCACCCAACGTGGGACAGTTAGAATTTACCAGGAGACTACCACCCTGGCTACGCTGAGACTAAAGGAAGACTATAGGAAGGATCATACTAGTTTGCTCTAAGCAGGCGAGTATGACCCTTTCAGTACATGAGAAAAGATACTCAGAATCACCCTGGTGCAGATAATAATAAGGACCTTGTGGGTACCATCTAGATTACATGAAGCTCATGAAGTTAAGATGTATTACTTTATATCAGCCCCTCTCTCTCCAGTGTTTTACATAAGAGATAATCTCGGGATTAGTCCTTGGTGTAACCCTTGTTTATACCTGCAATAGGGTGTTGCACTACGCTCTGTTTAGGGTTCTTTGTTGACATGACCCTCCTGATTGGATTACTTTGGTGTATATAAGGGGCTGACTTGGGGCCCTTCACCTTTTGCCTTTTGGTTCCTCAGCCTTCAGCTTTTGGCTTTTGGCTTTTGGCTTTTGACCTTTTGCTCTTTGGCCTTTGCTCCTTCTTCTGGGTAGGACTCAGCTCGGGTGAGATCCTCTCTCTCTTTGGTGGGAGACTTAGGCTCTTTTGTATGGTCTAAGTTCGGACCAGAGCTAAAGTTTGTTCATTATATTGGAGTGCTGTGGAAGACCTTTTGTACTATTAAAAGCCATTTTTGGAACTGCACCGGACTCGTGAGTTTTCATCTGTTCTCCTGGTGTCCTCGGAGGTAGAAGACAACCTCTGTCCTGACACTGTCGGGGACCCCGGCGGCATTCCCCGACACATGTCAATGCTATTGATGAATCCATTTTCTTCCCTATTGTTGGTTATGGAACAATCTGGCCAAATTCTGTTCTTGAATTTACTTTCTGAACTTCAAGAACGTGGTTTGGTTTCCACTAGTTTGATACACCGGTGACATGGGGAGAGCCGGATGGCAGTTCTGTGTGTGTGTCTGAGTCTCTGCATGATGACTGATAGCCCTGAGGCAGTTCATGGGCAGGTCCACCGGGCCTCCTGGACAGGACAGAGAGGGGAAGGGGGACCCCAACTCCATCTCCGTGAAAGCCCAGTGACTTTCACTGCCGAGTACCACCTACCTGGACTTGAAATCAGTTGCTTTGTTGTATGGGGCTCTGGTGAGTCATGCTTGAAATTGGCTTCTCTCTTGGGTGGGACTCTGATAAACTGTGGAGTCCGGACGTTGAAAATGAATTATGGAGCAAGTTTCCTCTGGCTGCTTCCAAGGCCCTACTGGGGTGGCGGGCCAGGACCAGAACCCATCCTCCCTCCTGGGTGCCTCATGGTCAGCTGAGCTAGGGGAGAGCCAGATGGCAGCTCCGTAAATTGTATTTTGACTTCTACATGCAAGGTGTGTCCTCTACCATTGAGCGTTATCTCTGGCTGTATTGCAATATTATTGTATACCATTTTCTGAAAACATCTGCTGAAGACTTGATTCTATTCATATTGTGCATATGGGTGCCTGGGTTCAGGGTCTTGGAGACTGTAAAATTACAGTAGAATCCTTCGTATCACTTACAAACTAATAGAGACAATTATTAATAAAACATTTATATGTATATACCCATACATATACATCCTTGAGTTTTAATGAACGATGACAAGTGCTATAAATGGGAAAGTATAGAGTGGTATAAGAGCATATGAAACTGTTATTTCTGTTAGGCCTCCCAACAGTTGATTGAGTTCAGTACTATTAGGGAGGACCGAGGCTCAGAAATGTTGAGTAACTTGCTTCAGATCTGAGATCTCAGAAATGGCAGAGCTGAGGCTTGAAATCCAGTGTGTCTGACTGAATGTGCTGTTAATGCTGTTATAACTTCTCGGAGAATTTATGGAAGTTGACTCTAATTAGACAGCATTCTTACTTTCTAGTCTACAACTTTTTTTTTTGGGGGGTCACACCCGCGATGCTCAGGGGTTTCTCCTGGCTCTGTACTCAGGAATTACTCCTCGCGGTGCTCGGGGACCATTTGGGATGCCGGGGATCGAACCCGGGCCGGCATGGGCTGGCCACGTGCAAGGCAAATGCCCTACCTGCTGGACTATCGCTCCGGCTCCCTAGTCTAGTTTTATAGGATCCCGAGGAGAATTTTTTGAGGATGATTGAGGGACCTTATTTTAGGAAACTGGAGGAAAACTGACTGTTAAACTCTGCTTCAGAGCTATTGTTCCAAGAGTTTTAGGCAGTAGCACAGTGCTGTGCTTCGAATCCATTAATCCATTTTATGTGTGAGACTTAAATTGTTTGATTTTATTGTTGGTTCTTCCCACCTGTGTGGTGATTGCTATGTTTCTGAAACATTTCCATTTAATTTCTTTGGTTTCCTTCTTGAATCCTGAGATTCTAATTAAATTCTTGAAATATCAAACTCTTGTTCTCCAAAGACCTCAGCAATAAACACTGAAAGACTCAGGGGAAAGGATAATGTAGAAAATGCTTCTGCCTTTCTGTCTTTCTATGTTCTCCACTTTCAGATACATGCACCTCAAAAAAATGCAGAACTTACAAACTAAATGTTTTATAGCCAGGATAAGAAATAGTGATATTAGGAATTACAAACTTTTCCTTGGTATTACCCTTGAACCACCTCTTCTAACTATCTGTACTTTTTTGGTGACTTACAGCATGTTCTTTTCTGCTTTCTTATGGTCAAGGCTCATTAAACCTTCGTTGAGTTATGGCATTGTATGTTTTTTAGGAGCAGTGGAGGCATCTGGATTCCACTCAAAAGGAGCAATACTGGGATCTCATGCTGGAAACCTATGGGAAAATGGTCTCAGGAGGTGAGGATATATATTACCATGTGGAAAGAGATTGAAAAACATTTTTATCTCTGTAACTTATATATTGCAGCTCTAAACTTTGACCTTAGAGGAGTCTTTAACAATATGGCACCATTGGGAGCCGGAGCGATAGCCCAGCGGGTGGGGCGTTTGTTTGCCTTACACGCCGGCCGGCCTATGCTGGCCTGGGTTCGATCCCCGGCATCCCATATGGTCCCCCGAGCACCACCAGGAGTAATTCCTGAGCAAAGAGCCAGGAGTAACCCCTGAGCATCGCCGGGTGTGACCCAAAAAGCAAAAAAAAAAAAAAAAAAAAAAATGGCACTATTGGCTAAGGCTACAGAGTCAAAACTAAACAAACTGGACTACATTAAACTTAAAGTTTCTGTATGGCAAAATAAACAGGGGGCTGGAACAATAGCACAATAGGTAGGTGTGATCCCTGGCATCCGATGTGGTCTCCCCCCCACCCACCCCCAGCATCTCCAGGAAGTAATTCCTGAGAGCAGAGCCAGGAGAAACCGCTGAGCATCACTAGGTGTGACTCAATAAAGCTAAAGCATTGTTATCTAGGATCTATAAAGTACTTACAAGATCAATAAAAATAACCCCGAAAACTTAAAAGCTCCATCAAAAAATGAAGAGAGGAAATGCATAGGCACCTTTCTGAGGAAAAACAAGGAATGGCCAACAGACGCATAAATGTTTATTATTACTATCACTGTATCACTGTGATATATTGATCACTTGATCACTTGAATCCCGTTATTCATCGATTTGCTCGAGCGGGCACCAGTAATATTTCCATTGGACCTATCACGTGCCATTGTAGCCCAATGGCATCTGGTTGATTCAGGAATATGAAGAGCCTCAAACCGTTTGTTCAGGGTCTTGACAAGGAAGTCTGACCATCTTGTAGGTGGGCGGCCACGTGATCTTTTGACATCCCATGGGATCCAGTCGGTAACGGCTCCAAATCAAGACAACTAATCTTATATCAGTGAGGATGGCACATGTCAAAAATACTGGCAATAATCTCTGCTGATGGGGATGTGGTGAAAATAAAAAGCCTTCACCCATTCCTGGTGGGAATGTTGTCTGGTCCAACCGGGAAAATAGTATGGAGGGAAATGGTACTCAGCAATCTGAGAATGGAGCTCCCATATAACCCAGCAATTCCGCCTTTGAGTATCTGTCCCCAAGACAGAAAAACATCCATTCAAAAGAACATAGGCAGGGCCGGAGCGATAGCCCAGCGGGTAGGGCATTTGCCTTGCGTGGCGGCCCATGCCAGCCCGGGTTCAATCCCCGGCATCCTATATGGTCCCCCGAGCACTGCCAGGAGTAATTCCTGAGTGCAGACCTGGAGAAGCCCCCTGAGTGTTGCCGGGTGTGACTCAAAAAGCAAAAAAAAAAAAAAAAAAAAAACATACGCACACCATGAGTCACTGCAGCACTCAGCACAGTAGCTAAGGTTTGGAGTTAACCTAGATTTCCAACAGCACATAAGTAGACCACGAAGAAGTGGTATATATACACAATGGAATACTGCACGGCTGTTAGGAAAGAAGAAATCATGCAATTCATAGTAACTTGGATGGAGCTGGGAGACAAGTTAGATGAAGTAAGCCAGAAGAAGGATAAGCACAGAATGATGTCACTCATAAGTGGTATTTAGAATAACTGGATGAAGGAAAGCAATGTTTAAAATGCTCTGATCAACTTTGGTCCCAGAGGATAGGCTGGAAAAGGAAAGAAAGAGTGGAGGGGAGAGAGAGAAGAGACAGATGAGAAGCAACAGGGGCCAGGATGGGAGCCAGGAACAAAGGTGGTGTTAAGGAATGATCGAGCCAAATATCTGAACCACAGAGTCAGCAACACTGAAATCAAGAGACCCAAACTTTCAACCAAACTCAGATAGGTGCCTGTCAAGAGGGCACGCTCGGGGGGGGGGGGGGATGGGGGTGAGGGGTGGGGAGTGGATATGGGTGGGAACCCGGGAACATTGGTTGAAGGAAGTTGACACTGGTGATGGGATTGGTGCTACAATTGTATGTCTAAAACTCAACTATGAATAATTTTGTAAATCACAGTGCTTTAATAAAATATGTGGAAAAAAAAAAAAAAATATAAGTTCTATGTACAGGTCTCTGAATAAAGGAGCTATTAGAGTTATAAGAGCTTCCTTGTATGGAACATATACTCTGATCCAGGAACTATTATAGATATATTACTTAAAGCAAGCAATTTATGAAATTTATTATGCTAGTCACATTTTGAAGATGGTAAAAGTGAGTGTCCAATAAGTTGTTTTTTTCTCTATTACGTAGCTTGTGGTTGTTGACTTGTAATGGAAATCAGTTGTGACTGGCCAAGTCCATGCTTTTGGAGTCTCTGCTCTTTTCTGGTAATGCATACTTTTTCCGCTAAAGGTCATTGGCTTCCCATTCATGCCAGCCTTCCTAACGTTGGGTCAGAAAGTCTGATTCACTCACTGCCAAGAGTCTTTTATGACCTTCACTTAGAGGCTTGTCATCTTGTGAGTACTGGTGCACGTTAGAAATTCCACGTGTCCTTCTACGTTGTGTTCCCCTGTTGCAGGACTCCTAAGGGCCGCTGCATCTGCTCTGGAGTGCCTCCCACAAATCACTCCGTAGATAAGGGGGTAGTCTAAATGTGGCAGTTTATCCGACCATGTATGCTGTACTAGCTGGTATAAATATTCTCCCATGCTACCACAATCATCGTGGGACTAGCTAGATCTTACCAGCATATTAGCCTGGCCACGCTGGACCCCTAAGTAATTAGACCAGAGAGAAATGCTGTTTGCTTCCAAGCAAACAAGCATGGCTCCCTGATATACTCAAGGGCAACTAAAATATAAAACTACAATGAAGTAGAAGAGACTTGTGAAGGCTTGGAGAAATATTTAACTGGCATTGGTGTTGATCTTTGGTACAGTGACATGCCATCTCAGAAACCCCCTTCTCTACTCTACAAAGGCATTCCCAGGCAGATTTCGGCTCAAAACCTTAGCATAGTAAAGGCCCTAGGTGAGGTGCAGGGAGGGATTACCTAAGGGCATTGGACCCTCCCTGCTTTCCATAACAGTGGGAGGAAGGTCTGAGTTACAGGGATATAAACTAGCCGGTTCCTGCTCTCCGGGCCTTCTTCTTTGTGGGATCTCTCCTTGTGAGCGCTCATTCCCCTTGGAAGCTTTTTCTTCTTTACATGTGGTGGTCGCCATCTTGGCCTACACGTGGCTGGGGTTCTAGCCTGGAATCCTAAGCACCGGGCTTTTCCTTTTTGCTGATTTGTATGCCTGAACCTGTGATAAGTAAAGCCTTTTATTTTATTTATTTATTTATTTTTTGCTTTTGGTCACACCGGCAATGCTCAGGGGTTACTCCTGGCTGCCTCAGGATTACCCTGGCGGTGCTCGGGGACCATAGGGATGCCGGGGATCGAACCCGGGCGGGCCGCGGCAAGGCACGCCTCCGCTGGGCTACGCCCGGCCCCAAGTAAAGCCTTTTAAAACTGCATCGGATTCCTGAGTGTTCATCCGCTCTCGCCGGCTTCGGAGGTAGAAGGGAACTTCGCTTCCCGGCATTGTCGGGGACCTCGGCGGAGCACCCCAACATTCCCCTATATGGTCTCCAGAGGCTTCACATTTCCCTTCATGCTCAGAGCACTCCTTTGAAAGACGCAGCTTGGTTGCCAATTCTCTTCATCTCTCTTTGTGCCAGGCATTTCCAATTCAAGCCTGACCAAACTGATGCCACCGAATATGAGGAAGAGCTCTCTGGACTGCAGCTTCATGTCAGTGAGAAGATCATGAGACCTACCTATATAGGTGAGTAATCTCGCTTTGGGGTAGTCTCCTCTGCTTTAGAGTCATTAAATCGGAGGTGGTCAGAAAGATACTAAGATTTTGTTTTTATTACATGGGTCATAACTAACCCTGATCTAGTAGTCCAGTTTTAATACTGGGGTTATTATCTCTGTGATATAGCCATTTACATGTTTGCTTATGAAATAAAGATTACTCATCAGATTTGCTGCTTTCGCCCTCATGCTATGGCAATTGTTTTCTTTTTAGAATTGAGATTCATACAGATTGAGAATGATAGATATGGGTAAATGATATATAATAGAAAAAGATATATAATAACTATTATAACTCCTCTCCCTAACATTATTTTAATTCTTTTTCTTTTTTTTTTTTTAATGAGAAGAGGGACCATACCCAGCTATGTTCAAGATTTTCTTCTTTCTCTCTGCTATTGGAAAACTGGCAATGCCCAGGGGACCATGTGATACCCGGACTGAACCCAGGTTCAGTTCTTTGCAGACGATATGCAAGCAGGGCAAGAGCCTTACCTACTGGTGGGCAAGAGCCTTACCTACTTATCTTTCAGGGCAAGAGCCTTACCTACTTATCTTTCAGGGCAAGAGCCTTACCTACTGTACTATCTTTCAGGCCCTTTTATTCTTTTCTTAAATTGATTATAGTGAACAGTACCCACCTGCCCTCAATAAAATAAAACAAGTAGTAAAACATTTTTTGCAAGTCTCCAGCAACCACAAAATTTTTTTGTTTTGGTTTTGAGACACACTAGACAGTGCTCTTGGTTTACTCCAGCTCTCTACTCAAGGATCACTCCTGATGGGGCTGAAGGGGCCATATGGGGTCTCGGGATGGAACCTGTCTTGGCCATCTGCAGCTTTACCTACAGTACTATTGCTCTGGCCTGCAATCACAAATACTTGGTTATATGTTTTGAGAATGTGGAAGAGAAACAGTGAACGTGTTTTGTAATATAGTAATCCCCATTTACATTCCTTCTAAAACATATAGCATTTATGTAAAACCTAACTTCTGCCTATCTACTCAGCTGAGTTTTGGCTTACTCCTGGCTCTGTTTTCCGAGTCATTCCTGACAATGTTTAGAGAACCATATACAGTACCGGGTGGAGAACACAAGAGTATTTTTCCATGTGAAAGAAAGTGCCTTAGCCCTACATTATGTCCTGTGCCCCATTATTTTTAATTTAAGCAGCATAGTTATCATAACTATGCTAGAAAATATTAGAACACAAATAGAAAATATTAGAACACAAATAGAGTTCTAATGAACTCTATTAGAACACAAATAGAGTTCTTCATGTTTTCAGTGTTTTTGAGTCCATATTTTAGATATTTTAGACTACAAGAGTATGCTACCTTGCATGGCAGAGCCTGGCAAGCTACCTGTGTCATATTTGATATGCCAGATACCAGTAACAATTATAGACCTCATTCCCATGACCTGATGGAATGGTTTTGAGGCTCTTTATGTTACTGTAGCAAGCAGGTACCCTTGGGCTCTACTTGCATGAGACAGGTCATATGGAGATGTTACTGGTGCCCCTTGAGCAAATCGATGATGAACGGGAAGACAGTTATCATAATGGTATTCTACTATGGAGTTCTTTAAAATAGTATTGTTCAGTTTGGCTATTATGACCAACTGGTGGGTTATGAAATCACTGTAAGGTTGTGACTCACATTGAAAAACTAGCGAATAGAAAATATTAGAACACAAATAGAGAATATTTGATATCATATCAGGTTAGGGTATATTTCCAGAATTGTGTCCTCCCCAGCCCCTACCAGATATATGTATGTTTTTCAATTTTGGTATATGAAATACAAAATATTGAAGCTGATTCCTTTGTATATACGTTCCTTGGTTTTATTTATTTATTCTTCATCTTGCTGCATTCAGTATTCTGTCTCTGTCTTTGGATTTTGTCATGTTGAGTCTTGGGGTTTTCCTAATTATGTCTACTTTCCCGGGACCTCTTGGATAATTGTGCCTGTAAGCTAACTCTGTTCTTATTGATGATTTAACTATTGTTTATTATATTTGCCTTCCTGTTCTTCAGGGACTCTGATGATTTTAATGTTTTATTTAAATAAAGCAGTGATTTACAAAGTCATTGATAAGTTTTAGGCATATAATTTTTCAACACCAATCCCACTACCAATGTCAACTTCCTTCCACCATGTCCCCGTATTCTGTTCCCACCCCCGTTCATGCCCCTGCCTGTCACCTTGACAAGCACATTGCAAAGTTTTGGTGGCTGCAGCTTAGACTTCATGTTTTCAGTGTTTTTGAGTCCATATTTTATATATATATGGCTATACCTTTGTCCCACATCACCTGAGTAACTGAAACTCTGCCCCTCTGCTCACCCATTGCTTCCATTTCTCTACTCCTTCAGCACCACCACCGTCCCCCTCCTTGAATTCTTTCCTCCTCTATTCTTTTCTCTAAACTCTGGGGTCAAGGGTGATCTAGGTATCCCCTCTTTACTACATTTTCTCATTCTCAGGTGAGTGAGCTCATCCTGTGTTTGCCTTTCTTCTTCTGGCTTACTTCACTGAAATGTATATCTTTCAGTTCTAACCAGGTTGCAGCAAATTGCATGATTACATCATTCCTTAAAGCTGCATAGTATTCCATTGTGTATATATACAACATCTTTATAATACATTAACCTATCACTGGACACCTAGGTCAATTTCATACCTTATTTATTGTACTAAATGCAGCAGTGTAATAATGATGTACATATATCCTTTCCATGGAATGTTTTTAAGGCCTTGGGGTAGATGCCCGAAAGTGGTATTTCTGGGTCATGTGCCAGTTCAATTCTTAGTTTACTGAGGATTCTCCATACTGCTTTCCATAGAGGTTGAACCAGACAGCATTCCAACCAGCAGTGGATGTACTTCATTTTTCACTACATTCTGCCAACACAAAATGTTCCTACTTATTTTTCTGATCTGTGCCACTCTCACTTGTGAGATGGTATCTCACGGTCATCTAGATTTGGATTTCCCTGGTGATAAGTGATCTGAACATTTTTCTTGTGCCTACTGGACATTCACTTGTCTGCCTCTGAGAAGTGTCTCTTCATTTCCTCTTCCCATTTTTTTTCTTTTTGGGTCACACTCGATGCTCAGGGGTTACTCCTGGCTCTTTGCTCAGGAATTACTCCTGGTTGTGCTCAGGGGACCATATGGGATGCCGGGATCAAACCTGGTCCGCTGTGTGCAAGGCAAACATCCTACCCGCTGTGCTATCACTCCGGCCCCTCCACTCCCATTTTTAATGGGATTTTGATTTTTTTTTTTTTTTTGCTTTTTTGGGTCACACCCGCAATGCTCAGGGGTTGCTCCTGGCTCTGCACTCAGGAATTACACCTGCCGGTGCTCGGGGACCATATGGGATGCCGGGAATCGAACCCTGGCCGGCATGGGCTGGCCGCGTGCAAGGCAAACACCCTACCCGCTGGACTATCACTCCGGCCCCCTGGGATTTTGATTTTTTAAAAAATTTGTGAGTACTTTATATATCCTAAATATCAAATCTTTTATCTGATGTGTTGAATAAATCTTTTTCCCATTCACTTAGCTGTATTTTAGTTTTAGCTCATGTTTCTTTTGCCATGCAGAAGTTCTTTAAATTTATGTACTCCCATTTTAAAACTTCTCAAATTTATTCCCTTTGCTAGTGGTATCAGATCATTGAAGAAACCCTTTGGGCCCAAATCTTACAGTGTTCTGCATATATTTTCCTTGATGTATATTATAGTTTCTGGTCAGATCTCAAGGTTTTTGATCCACTCTGAATTGATTTTTGTGTAAGGTATTAGGTGTGAATCAACTGTAATTTCTTCCACGTAGTTAATCCATTTTTCCCGCACCATTTTTTTGAAGAGACTATCGTTATCCCATTTCATGTTCTCAGCTCCCTTAATGAAAATTAACTGTGCACATATTTGGGGTTTTGTTATTGGGTTTTTATTCGGACCCAGTGATTAGGGAGCTTGTCTTTGCAGTTTTGATCACTATCCTTGTAGTTTTGTTCACTATAACTTTTATTATACAGTTCCAAACCAGATAATGAAATAACCTCTCCATTTCTTATTTCTCAATATGACTTTGGCTATTTTGTGGTCTTTTTCTGATCCCATGCAAACTTTATTATTGACCACTCTAGGTCCTGGAAGAATTTTGTAATAATTTGAATGGGAATTGTACTGACTTGATATAATAGCTAAGGTAGGCTAGTTATATTAATGATATTCATTCTTTCAGTCCATGAGCTTGGAATAGTTTGCATTTCCTATGGTCTTCTATCTCGTTTCTAAGTGATTTAAAGTTATCATGGTATGGATCTCTAATGTCTTTTGTTAAGTTGATTCCTAGGTAAGTGATGTTTTTGGATACTATTTTAAGTGGAATAGGTCCTTTATTGCTTTTATCTTCTGATTCATTCTTTGTATTTAAGAATGCAACTGATTTTTGTGTATTCACTTCAGAACCTGTCAGTTTGCTGTATTATTATTTCCAGGATTTTGTTTTTAGTGCACTCTTTAGGGTTTTCTAAGTATATCATCATGTCATCTGCAAGACGTGAGAGTGAGTTCCTTTTTTCTAATTTGGACTGCTAATTTGTTCATTGTTCCTCTTGAGCCCATCCCATAGTTTCTGGTGTACTGTTCATTTCTTTTCAGACTATTTTCCACCTTCTGCTGTTTCCTAGTAGTTTCCTCCCTCATCTTGGGACTTCTTGATCTTTCGCTCAGCTTCTGTTATTCTGCTGTTCAGAGCTTCTATTTTTCAAAATGTCACTTACCCTGTTTTTCATTTCTGGCTATTCGTAGTGTTTTCATCTTGACTCTTATACTTTCTTGAGCTTTGCTGACTACCTGTGCTATTGTTTCTTCTTCTTCTTCTTTTTTTTTTTTTTGCATTTTTTGAGTCACACCCAGCAATGCTCAGGAATTGCTCCTGTCTCTTCACTTGGTGCTCAGGGGACCATGTGGGATGCTGGAGATCGAACCCAGGTCGGCCACGTGCAAGGCAAACCCCTACCCACTGTGCTATTGCTCCGGCCCCCTGCTAATGTTTCTTTGAGTCATTGAGCATCCTGACCATAGTGTCTCTAAAGACACTGTCTGAGAACTTGATGGTTTTATTTATATCTACAGTGATATTGTTTTTCCTCATTGAACATGGGGGCTTTGACATGTTTTCCTGATTTATTTTCTAGGTTTGTTGTTATGCCGGGGGTGAATTTTTGTAGTCACCCCCCCCACCCCTGGAAAATACTGAGGGATTAAGCTATAGATTAAGCTATAGATTGCCTCCTCTCTCCCATTGCTGTCTTCTCTCCCATTCCTCAGAATGACAGAAAGAACAACTGTGAGCAGCACATAATTTGCTGAATAGAGCTGTCGCATGGATGCATAAGTGACCACAAGCTTCAAGAGCTGTTGTGTGGGCTCTGAGTATTGTGCAGGTCAGATATGAAGGCCGCTAGGAGCCACCCAATAGAAGGGGCTCTGCCTCCCATTCCATTATAGGCCTAGTGATGTCAACTGGCGACAAGCTCACCTGGAATGGTGAAGCAGCAAGCAGAAGGTCCAAAGAAATTCTTAAATGGCGTTTATTGTAACACTTCATAATGACATAGATGACACTCTACTCTTGCAAAGTGCTGTTATTATAGTACAGTAAGAGGAATATGTACTAAGAATTTGTGATTTAACCCATTCAGTTTAGTTCTCCAGTAAAGTCTTTGGACTCTAGAAGATAATTCAAAATATACTATAGGAGAGACACTATAGCTTCTATATATCTGGAATGAAGTAATTTTTAAAAATTGGAAATGAGATCTACCACCAAAATAAAGATCTGTATCATTGGGTAATAATTAAAAACTTTTGAGCAAAACTTTGAAATTCTGTGAATTAATGAAGTACAAATGAAAGCTGTACACAGACATATAGACTGAGGGATTAACTTTTATATATTAGTGTCACTGTGCCTTGTAACCATGATAAGGGGGCATTTCATGAATTTCTGTGGTGAGATTTTCCATATTAAATTGATGCATAACACTGTTAGCAATTTAAATTCTACACCAGATAGAGATCTGTATGCGCAATGCAGTATTGTTTTTGTCAGAAAGAAGCCCATATAGATGTATATACATAAATACATAGATACAGGCTTAATAAAAAAATTGGAAAGGGATATATGCTCATAGTAGTTACCTTTGGGTTAGTGTACTTTGATGTGCTTTTGTCTCTTCAGATTATCTTGATTATATTTACATATCAAATAAAAATTGTTTTCAATATAATAATTACTTGTTTTTCCCCTGGACTTTAAGAAGTATATGATGGGGGCTAGGAATGTTCTATTGCTTGTTTTGTAAGTGTGAGACCCTTGGCTTGATCCTCAGAAGGAAAAAAGAAAAAGGAAAGCATGCTGGCCAGAGAGAGAATTTAATGATGGAACTCTTGCTTTCCATGTCTGTCCTCCTGTTTTTGATTCCCAGTACCAAAACTAAAATAAGATCAGCTACTTGGTTTTGAGAGTGTGGGCATCCATGAGTCCTCTGTGGACTCTCCTCCCCATTGGTCATTCTTTTAGTTCCAGTGTAGATGTGCTTACTATGGACCTGCCCGTGAAGAGAGGATCGGCCACTCAAATTGGATGGTGTTTTTCTTTGTCACTCACCGATATCCTCTATATGAAAAGACTTAGTTGTATGAAGATCCTTTCTTTGATATATAAATTAGAAAACAGGCCATACCATTTTTTTAAACTATTTTTAATCATCTTTCTTTCAGGAGATAGGCAGGAGAATGACAAAGAGAACCTAAACCTGGAAAACTACAGGGACCAGGAACTTCTGGAAGCTTCCAGTCAAGCCTCAGGAGAGGCACCCTCTCAGACTTCCTTTGGTGACCTCTTCAGAGAGGATGAATCAAGATGTTTTGGAGGAGAGAATATTTCCCAAGCTCAGGAAAGCCTTCCGGGTGAGGGGTCAAGGGAACAGCTCTCTTCTCAAGAAAGGAATTCTGGGAAACAGCTGGGCCTGCACCTGCCTAATCCTCATCCAGAAGAATTATCCATGCTATGGTTGGAGGAGAAGAGAGAGGTTTCCCGAAAGGGCAGCTAAGAGCGCCCATGGCCCAGAAACTCCCTACCTGTAAGGAATGTGGAAAAACCTTTTACAGGAATTCTCAGTTGGTTTTTCACCAAAGAACTCACATTGGTGAGGCATACTTTCAGTGCCCCACCTGCAAAAAAGCTTTTCTCGAAGCTCAGACTTTGTGAAACATCAGCGAATACATACAGGAGAGAAGCCCTGTAAATGTGACTACTGTGGGAAAGGCTTTAGCGACTTCTCAGGATTGCGCCATCATGAGAAAATCCACACAGGAGAGAAACCCTATAAATGTCCCATCTGTGAAAAAAAGTTTTATTCAGAGGTCAAACTTTAATAGACATCAGAGGGTTCATACAGGAGAGAAACCTTATAAATGTTCTCGCTGTGGGAAAAGTTTCAGCTGGAGCTCAAGCCTTGATAAGCATCAGAGATCCCATTTAGGAAAGAAGTCCTTTCCATAAGCCTAGCCCTCTGTCCATTTTCTCTTAGTTGGTTCACTTAAAAGTACGTAGTTTCATCTGCAGGAATTGCATCTCTTAGAGGATTTTTTTTAAATGAATTAGAGGGAAAAGAATCTGAACATAGTTTTGGACTTGGAGCATATATTGGCATCTGGATTGTATTTCATTGTATTAATTTCTTGATTCTATATCAGGACCAATAATAACCTTCATCTTTCAGCATATTACTTCTTTTTGGACCCCTTGGAAAAAGCATCACAAGTGATGCCACCTTAGAAATACTATCTGTGAGGCATTAACTGGATCAGCTGCAACTCCTCTCATAAGAACTGCACCAGCCCCTTGGAGCTGGGATACTAGAGTAGAGCTTCTGCTGTTGAGGCGATAGAGCGGGCAGGTGTGCTCCTGCGTGATCTCCTACAGGTGAAAAGAGACTCGCTAAAAATAAACTTAGTTATCTTACTTGTGTCTGAAGTGACCTCTCTATGTTGACTTACTCACAAATCATTTTCATTTTGTGTTTTGGACCATACCTAGTGGTGCTCAGGACTTTCTGCTGACTCTGCACTCAGGGATCACCCCTGGTGGGCTTTAGGGACAATATGGAGTGCCCGGGATAGACCTGGGTTGGCCATGTGCAAAGCAAGTACTTTATCTGTTATACTAGCACTCTGGCCCAAGAGAAACATTAACCTATGCCTAGAAGTGAAGGCTTACTCAGTGCTAGGTATTTTTCTCAGGTAAAGTTGTTCTGTCTTTTTCTCATTCATTCACATACTCACTTTCACTTAAGGTCCCAGTTTAGCTTACTCTCTTTCTCTTGAGGTCCCACTTTTATGCTATTATTGTTGCCAGAGTGTTCTGTGCTTTAAAATTATACTTAGAGCTAGGAGGATGGCTCATATGGGAAAGTATGAGGCCCCGAGTTTGATCCCCAGCACCATATGGCCCCCAGAGCACTGCCACATAAGACCCTCCTGGCCACCAAGTACCACTCGGCACTGATTCACTACGATGAACTCAGGGAGTAGCCTTCACTTGCCCTCTTGTCCAGAGCCATGGGGAGCTGCCCCTGGAGAAGAATAGAATTTAACTCCTGGATACCGAATCAGTTATTTATCTTGGAATATATAGGCTGGTGGGAGAGGATGGAGTGAATGATGAGGTGGACCAGAGGTAACAAGGGTATTGGTGGAGGGTCTTGGGCACTTGGTGGTAATAATTGGTGACGGGACTAGTGGTGAAGGCTCTTGGGAACTTTGGTGGTTGTGATATGAAATAACTTTGTACGTTTGTTTATAATACTATAAACTTAAACACCATATTACGTAAGCTATAAAAACAATTCATCTAAACTGTGTATGTTTTAGGAAGAAATTATTGGTATTGATTTATAGTACTATTTAGTTTAATACACCTATGCTGTTAACTTTGTCTTTGAGTTCGAATATTTTGGTGTTTGTTTCTCATATGGTGAGATTTCCATTTTGTTTTATATACTGTATAAGTGTGTATATACTGTTATTGGTGAGTAAGGAAGAATGATGCTAATGAGAAGGACGGTACTAGCATACTGGAAACAGGTTAACATATAGGTAAGAAACTTCCAACTGGCTAACAGTCTGAAGTATGGTAGTCATTGATAAGAGAACAGATAAAAATTCGTTTGAATTTTGGATTCCAGGAGGAATTTGGTAAGTTTTTTAAGCATGAAGATTAGAAGAACCCCTTCTTTTGTGGATACAGAAAGCAGGAAAATCATGAAATAATTGACATTAGACCCTGTGTCCTGAGATACAGATAGGGTTAATATTAGTTTTGTTTTAAATCAGAAGTTCTCAAAGTGTGGTCCCTGAACTAATAGCATGGGAAGTATGTTAGATTTAGAGTTATAAATTATGCTGGGTGCAGCCCAGTAATCTTTAATAAGCCTTCCAAGGAATTCTGAAGCTTATTCAAATTTAAGGACTAGTGTTTTAAATAGTAATTAATGAAAAAAAAGTTTCTTGAAGGATATGAGAAAATGCTGATCCTCTATTGGGCTCTTCCAGGTGTTACTTTAGAACTTCCGAATTTAGTGTGTGTGTGTGGGGAGGGTTGGGGGGGCTGGGGGAGATGAACAAGCCCAAAACTACTCTGGGCATCCATCAAAAATTTATTCTATAGAGGAAAATATAGAAAACTTTCAGGTTGACAAGTTGCAAATGTAAGTTTCTCTTTGGGTGCCTCTTAAATGATCTGAAGTGTGGGTAGGCCTACTAGTTCACCGCCATGTAGCTCACAGTTATGGCCTCAGCAAATAGATTTTAGATTTATTGGATATTTGAATTAATAATGGAACATATACTATTATATATATTTTCTCTTGAACAGTGATCAGTAAATTATGGCCTGACATTTAATTTGTAAATAAAATCTAACTAGAACACAGTCACACTCATTTATTTATGATTATTTATTAGCTGTTCAGGTTGTTACAGGGCTAAGTAATTGCAACAGAAATAGTGCACACTGCAAGCCTACGTTATTTATTATTTGATACTTTAAAGTAAAATCTTGCTAAAATGTGATTGAGAGTAGTGTTTCCTAAACTGTATTTTCTGCATGAATCACCTGGGAGCTTAAAATGCAGAACCTGGTTCTTAGGTGATGTTTATACTTTTGTCCACTTAAAGCAAGAGCACTGAGTATAGTGCTATTTAACAGAGCACTGCAAGGTCAGAGCTTAATTCTGGCCCATTTTTCTCAGTCTCTTCATAATTGCTTATGATTCTGTAACTCGTGTAGTCTGGGTCAGGCACAATAGAAAAAGATTACTTTATTAGGGAAACAATTATTTTGGATGTTAAGTCTTGGTTCCTGGGTTCATAATTTGCTTCTCCAGCAAATTATTACTTTTAAGCATTTTTATTCATGTTTCCTAAAGGAATTCAGAATGGTGAGTACTTTTTGATTTCCTATCTGTGAGCCTTCACCTATTTGTCCCTCTGTATTCCCTCCAGCTCAGTATAAATTTATCACTGGATTCTGCAGGTGGCTATATTTGGAGAAGCAAGGCTACTCCAGCTAGAACCCACTTAGATGGGTTCTCCTTAGTCTTCAGGTTGAAAGTCCATACATAGGTGGGTCCCCGTTGACAAGTCTTATACACAGGACAAGGATAGACACTGCGGCAATCTTGTTTGTCTGCAGGAATGGCCTTGATGAATATCACAGGCATGGGGGAGTCAGATCCTTCAGTTTGGCCTCTGCGATTATCCCAGCCTGTGGGCAAGAACATACAAACAGCAGTGGTTAACCCACAGTCCAGCCAGTCTTGCTTCTGCAGAAATATCAGAAGGACCAGGAACCAGAATAACTCTTCTGTCTATATGGGTTGCTCTACTGTTTTTCAGCCCACATCTCTCCTGGAAGTAGAGTCCACAAAGCATTTATCGTTTCGGTAAAGTTAACCAAATCAATGTGTTGGATGTTGAATTTTTCCAATTTTTTCTTTCCATTAATTTTTTGTAAGTATATTGAATGCAGCTATTTGCCAGATGTTGGTATCTATCTATCTATCTATCTGTCTGTCTATCTATCTGTCTATCTATCTATCTGTCTGTCTGTCTATCTGTCTATCTATCTATCTATCTCTCTATCTCTATCTATCTCTATCTCTATCTAATCTATCTCTATCATCTATCTATCTTGCTTTTTGGGTCACGCCTGGCAATGCTCAGGGGTTACTCCTGTCTTTGCACTCAGGAATTACTCCTGGCAATGCTCAGGGGACTATATGGGATGCTGGGGATTGAACCCGGGTCAGTGCGTAAAGACAAGCACCCTACTTGCTGTACTATTTCTCTGGTCCCTGAATTTTAATTTTTTTCTTTGGTCTTATTTGGCTTTTGGTGCATGGGCAGGTATACTGTTCTTTATCAGGCCTTTCTCCTGGCTGTGTTCTAATGAATCACTACTGGTGAGTGTTAGAGGACTATACTCAGTGCTAGGGTCAGACCTGAGCCTGCCACATCCAAGACAAGATCCTTAACCTCTGCACTTTTACTTTGGCATCTGTAATTTTATTTTTTTAAATAGTTGTCCAATAAGTTCTCTGACAAGATTTATGATCTTAATTGGTCTGTTTTCTCTGTCTAATTTTCTCTACTCAAAAGCTACCAATTTATCAAAGAGATCATAGTATCTACAGGGAGAACCTCTTTGGAAACATAACCTACAAATGCATTTTTATTGAGAACTTTACTGAGAAAATGATTTCTGTTTTGGTTTGGGGACATGGATCTGGAGTCAGGAATTACTCCTGGTTGGTGTGGGGAATCATCTGGGATGCCAGAGATTGAACCTAGGTCGGTCGCATGCAGGGCAAACCCCCCACCTGCTCTGCTCTCTCCAGCCCCTGAGAAAATAACTCAGGCAAACCATACTCTTGTAAGAAAGCTGCCTTGTGAAAACATTAGTTACTAACTATTTTTCCTAATACAATTTTTTTGTTTATTAAATTTTTTTTTTTTTTTTTTTTGCTTTTTGGGTCACACCCGGCAATGCTCAGGGGTTTCTCCTGGCTCTGCACTCAGGAATTACTCCTGGCGGTGCTCGGGGACCATATGGGATGCCGGGATCGAACCGAGGCCGACACAGGCCGGCCGCAGCAAGGCAAACGCCCCTACCCACTGAGCTATCGCTCCGGCCCCTGTTTATTAAATTTTGTAAAATTATTGAGATAATAGGGTCACAACCGTGCTCACGTTTGGCCCTGGAGAGGCAGTTCAGGGAGTTGGACACTTACCTTGTATCTGCTAATTCAGGTTCAATCTCTAGCATCACCTAAAATCCTTTTAGGCCCCCAAACCCTAAAAGGAGTGATCCCTGAGCTGAGTCAGGAGTAAACCCTGAGCATAGCTGGGTGTGGCACCAAATCAACTACCCCTTAAAAAAGTGTTTAGGTTTGTAATATTGATGTCCAAATTTACTGCACACCACTGCCACCCAGTGCCCATGGCAGCCCTCATTCCTGTCCTAACATCATCTCAGGCCTGATGTCCTGCCATACTTCCCATTACTCATTAGTTCTTGTTTTGGTTGACCATAATGGCTTTAGGGAATACTATTACCTCGTTTGTACCACCCATGCATGGGATCCTTCACCTATGTTCCTGTGTAAATTCCTGCCAACCTATTTATTTTCCTCCCCTCCCCAAAGCTGCCTCTCTCAGGTATATATTTCAATACCGACTGTTTATTATCAATTTATTGTTCACATCTAATGAATTCTTGAAAGTTGTAGGCACAGTCTATAGCTTCAGCAAATTTGTACAAGTAATCTAAGAAAAAATTGCTCATACTTCTTTATCAAGAGTTTTGAGTAGGATAAAGCCGTTGTATGTGTGTGGGGGAGGAACGGGGTGGGACGAGGGAGGAGCATGGTATGTTACTTCCAAGTCTGGGTGCAGAATCAAAGAAAGAATGGGTTTAGTCTGATAAAAAGTGTTTCTTAGAGGAAAAGATGATACACTGAAATTTTAATAGTGCCTCCATTTAAATCTGCTATGATTACACTTAAAATTCATGGGTATCAGCTTTAAAAAAGAATGCACTCTAGAAATGAAGGCTTTCACTAGAACTTGAAGTCGCAGAGCTGAAAGACTGGGAATACAAAGCTAGGTTTAAGAGGAAACACTAGAAATTCCAGGGCTTTCTAAGCATCACTAAGTCTCTGGAAACTCGCAGAATGATATAGAACTATTTTCTGTGAGGATTGCACTAAAGAGGCTGAGGACATTTTGAGTTCCCTTGTGCTGGAACAAGAGAGTCACACTAGTGCCCATGACAAGAAGGTTCTTATGTAGAAGTTCATGAATCCTCTGAGCAAAGGAAATAGCTTCTTAGATGCTCTAACCATTGGACTAGGAACACACAGGTTTTTTTTTTTTTTTTTTTTTTGCTTTTTGGGTCACACCCGGCAGTGCTCAGGGGTTTCTCCTGGCTCTGCACTCAGGAATTACTCCTGGCGGTGTTCGAGGACTATATGGGATGCCGGGATCGAACCCGGGCCGGCATGGGCCGGCCGCATGCAAGGCAAACGCCCTACCCGCTAGGCTATCGCTCCGGCCCCAGAACACACAGTTTTGTAATGAGACTTTTTGGAGGAGACATTCGTACTGACAGCATAGTATAGAGTAAACCCAGCCAAACCCTAAAAATTTCTAGGCAACTGTATACTAAAATCCTTGGGGAGCAAACATTCCCAAAGGCAGAATTGAAGCAGATAATGTCATCACCCTTTCTTTGTAACTCCTTAAATTCGATCTCTGACTCTGAAGGGCAGTCCTGAGCAGTAATGATGATTTGAATCAGTATCCGTCAGGACCACTTCAAAAAATATAGACTGCTTTCTCACCCTGTACAGTTGCGATCTATTGGACTGATAAAGCAATTCAGTTTCTTGTGGAAAAGGTGTATTATCGCAGTTCTTCTGTGGACATTTCTGAATGATTCTTCCAAGACCTGCTCCTGCTCTTGGTCTCTTGTAGTTTTAGCCTACCACATGAAGTAGTTGGCAAGTGAGACCATCTTTGCCACTGCTCACAGAGGAGAGCTCAGCATTTTCTTTGCAGCAGCAGTCGCAGCAATTGTAGTGGCAACAGCAGCACTTTAACCACATTTGGCCATCAAGGCTTCCTGTACCTTTTCTGTTGACTTTTGGTGGTTTTCTTGGGGTTGCCAGTAAAACAAAAAAAAAAACGAAACAAAAAATAAAACTTACAGTTTTAAGTTTAAAACTTAAATTTGAGTTTAAATTTAACTTAAATATCTGTGGTGGGGCAGAGCGATAGCCCAGCGAGTAGGGCGTTTGCCTTGCATGCGACCTGCCTATGCCGGCCCGGTTCGATCCTCAGCATCCCATATGGTCCCCTGAGCACCGCCAGGAGTAATTCCTGAGTGCAGAGCCAGGAGTAACCCCCTGAGCGTTGCCGGTGTGACCCAAAAAGCAAACAAAAACAAATCTGTGGTGGCTGAAACCATAAAAATGCATTGTTTTAAAATTCTGGAGGCCCATCCCCAAAGAGGTAGGTTGTTTTGGCTTCTTACAGTTCATGCTTCTATCCTAGCGTCTATGGCTGCTGGGAAATCTGAGTATCCCTTGACTTAAAAGTTGTGGTTTAGTATGACCAAAACCCAAATATGAACTTTTTAATTGTATATCTTTGTAATTGTAAAAATTAAAAATTAAAAAAAATTAAAAAAAAGTTGTGGTTTAGGGGCCAGAGCGATAGGCCAGCAGGTAGGGCGTTTGTCTTGCACGCAGCCGATGGGCCGGCCTGGGTTTGATCCCGGCATCCCATATGGTTCCCCCAAGCACCGCCAGAGTGGCTCCTGAGTGCAGAGCCAGGAGTAACCCTTGAGCATCACCGGTGTAACCCAAAAAGCAAAAAACAAAAAAAACAAAAAAAACCTGTGGTTTAATTCTGCCAGTCTGGTTCCCAAACCATTTCTTTGAACCTTGCCATTCTGTTTGTTTGGCAGGAGAGATTTTAATAATCCCTGTCTATAACATTTGCTTGACAGTCTCGGGAAAAGATGATATTGATAAAAATCTTCCTGATTCTCCCTTCTAGTAACCACATTTTATATAAATAATTGTGTGTGTTGGGGTGGGCTTCTGGTCTACATCAGTGATATTGAGGATTCAGATCAGCTCACTGCTTAAAATTTGTTCCTGGCAGTGTTTACGGAACCGTGCAGTGACAGGGTGGATCCTAGACCTCTAGCATGCAAATAACAAACTTCAGACCTTTGATCTATCACCATAATCCATGACTTGTGTATTTAATTATCCCACAGAGGATGTCCTATGGCTTATCCCAGGAATTTACCTGTGTATCCCAGCGAGCACCTTCCATAAACAGACCATGGACATAAGCACCTTCCCGAGGAGGGCTTCTGAATTCTTCTTTGCTCTTCTTTGTCACATCACATTGCAGGGTCATCTGGTCTAGTGGCCACTCATTCCTGCGTGCCATGGACTGCATGATGGCAGTCAGAAAGGACTGGGGGTTGAAGAATCCTGTCAACCACACGGTAGAAGGCAGGGCAAAGTCTCCTGTCCAAGTTTCCAATTCCTTGATTCTGTTGAGGAGGTCTATAAACCAGGTTGCAAGACCTGCTGTGGAAGGGAAGGCTTCGCCTGGCCCAGGCGTCGGGCACTGTGTCTAGGAACAGAGCATTTTGTAAATTCTCCATGTCACTGGTCATGGTCAGCTCTCCCTGAAGACAAAGAAAGGGAAAATGTGAGAGGAAACAAAGTCCTTGGAAACAATGGATTATATTTCTGGCTCAAGTCATTTGGTAAGGCAGGCGATGACTCCGTAGTGGTGACACAATGACTGTTCCTGTCTAGCAGATTTTCATAAGCTCTGTCTGATATAGGCTGTCCATTTGAAACTTGCTCCAGTGATATCAATGGATGATACTGTTATCAACTATCAGCTAGCAGTAGTTGGGTTGCACTATGGTTCTCAAAGCACCTGATCCTTTCAAGAAAATCCAAGTATACCCTAAAGCTTGAGCATGACAATTTCCCTCCAGACTTCGCAGTATCACTTCAGACTTGCACGAAACATAAGAAACTGAGAAAGGAAAGAACTATATTTGTATTCTCATAAATTATTTCTCCTCCTCCTCACCTCTTCCTCCTCTTCCGTCACTTCCTCCACCCCCTCCTCCACTTCCTTCTCCTCCTCTCCTCAGGGCTTACTCCTAGCTTTGTGCTCAGGAGTCACTCCTGGTGGATGGCCAACAGGCAAATGAAAAAGCAGGGACTTATGGAGTACCAGGGATCAAACCCAGGTATGAAAACCATTTTCTATTTCTTGGTGTGTTATTTTATGCTACAGGTTTTTCTTTATATTTTTGATTTTTAATTAAAATACAGAAATTTTCAATTCCTATACACTATTCACCTATCTATCCCTTTAAAGCCCCCCACCTCAACTCAGTAGTGTGGTCAGTTCCCACAATATGTTGCATTTGAATGACCTCTATTGCTACCTTGATGTGTGTCATTAAGTTCTATATATGTGAGACTTCTTTATGTATCGTTCTGTATATATCACTATCCTTCTGACTGGCTTCTCTCAGCATAATAGCCTCTGGTTTCATCCATGTTGCTGCAAATACACAATTTTCTTTCTTAAGCTGCATAATATTCCATCGTGTATATATACCACTCATTAATCCATTCATTAATCTAATCATTTATCTATGCATCTGTAGTTGTATATTTGGGCTAATGAACATAGTTCAAGTTACAGCAATGAACATGGTTGTGCATGTATCCTTTCAAGTTAATATTATTTTTTGTTTTTGTGATGCCAAGAAGTAGTATCACAGGATAATTGCTATTTTTTTTAGATGTCAGTATTGCTTTCCATAAAAACTGAACCAGATGACATTACAACCAACAGTGTATGAGGGTTCCTTTCTCAGTATTTCCAGACTTTACAATACGTGCCATTTTCATTACTGTGAAATGATATCTAATTATTGTTTTGGTTTGCATTTCCCTAATCATGAGTCATGATGAGCACTTTTTCATTTGTCCATTGGCCATCCACATGTCTTCTTTGGGCAAGTGTGGATGGGGTTGCTGAATTTTTGGTGAAGCACTGGTAAATATTTTTTCTGGAAAATTGTTTGTTTCTTATTTACTTAATTTGAAATTGAGTCATCATGAATTACAAAGTTATTCATAATTTAGTTTCAGGTGAACTGTCGGGAACGCTGCCGGGGTCCCCGACAGTGTCAGGACAGAGGTTCTCTTCTACCTCCGAGGACGCTGGGAGGAACAGATGAAAACTCACGAGTCCGGTGCAGTTCCAAAAAGGCTTTTAATAGTACAAAAGCTCTTCCACAGCACTCCAATATAATGAACAAACTTTAGCTCTGGTCCGAACTTAGACCATACAAAAGAGCCTAAGTCTCCCACCAAAAAGAGAGGATCTCACCCGAGCTGAGTCCTACCCAGAAGGGAGCAAAAGGCCAAAGAGCAAAAAGCCAAAAGCCAAAAGCAAAAGGCCGGGAGCCAAAAGCCACAGGAGCCAAAAGCCGAAAGCTAAAAGGACAAAGGGGCCTCAAGTCAGCCCCTTATATACACCAAAAGTAATCCAATCGGGAGGGTCATGTCAACAAAGAACTCTAAACAGAGTGTAGTGCCACACCCTATTGCAGGTAGAAACAAAGGTTATGCCAAGGTCTAATCCTTTCTACCAAGATTATCTCTTATGTAAAACACTGGAGAGAGAGGGGGCTGGTATAAAGTAATACATCTTAACTTCATGAGCTTCATGTAATCTAGATGGTACCCACAAGGTCCTTCTTATTATCTGCACCAGGGTGATTCTGAGTATCTTGTTCTCATGTACTGAAAGGGTCACACTCGCCTGCTTAGAGCAAACTAGTATGATCCTTCCTATAGTCTTCCTATAGTGTTAACGTAGCCAGGGTGGTAGTCTCCTGGTAAATTCTAACTGTCCCACGTTGGGTGCAGTGGGTATAAAGAGGAGCTGTGCCCAATCTAGAAAACATAGAAGTCTTAGTAGATATATAAGTCAGAAGTTATTCAATCAAGGTGACTTCTGTAACTGCCACACCCTCTAGGAATGTTTACATAGAAGAGAGGTCTCATTAGAATGAACCTTGGCTTAAATAAGATTAAGCTGGGAGTGGGCAAAACAACAAAGCTCCCAGCTTAGCTAAACCTGTCCTCCAACAGTGAACAAAGTTTCAACAGCAATCCCTTCATCAGTGTTTCCTTCTCTCTATTAATGCACCTGGTTTCCCTGTGTTTCCTCCTCCCCTCCCTTTCCATTAGACTGTCTCTATGGCAGGTTCTTTTCTTTTTTTTCCTCTCTTTCCCTTTTTAGGCTTGTGGTTTACAATACTATTACATGTTAACATGTAGCATGTTAGGATTTCATGCTTTACTTTCTTTAAGTACAATTTTCTTTAAGTACCTTTCTTTAAGTACTTTCCCTTTACTTTCTTTAAGTACCCAATCCTGATCCAGAGTGACCACTTCCTCTATCATTCTAGTGGTTCTTTGCCTGACCAATCCCTCTCTCCCCAACTAGTAAACTTCCTACTAAAGACCAGTTTTTCCTGCTCTTTATTTCTATTGCCATTGGGTGTTACTTATTTTCCTATTGTGTTTCTTTATATCCTACATATGAGTGAGATCATTCTATGTCTGTTCCTCTCTCTCTGACTAAACATGATATGCTACAGATCGATCCATGTGTCAGCAAAGTAACTCATCTTTTCAGACAAGTAGTATTTCATTGTGTTTATGTGCCATAGCTTATTTTTTGTCATTATTTTATTTATTTATCTATTTTACAATTACAAAGATATACAATTAAAAAGTTCATATTTGGGTTTTGGTCATACAGTGTTCCAGCACCCATCCCTCCACCAGTGCCCATTTCCCACCACCGTCCCGGTTCCCTCCCCCCTCCCCAGCCCTCCTCCATGGCAGGTTCTTTATTTCTTTTCCTTTCTCTCTCTTTCTCTTTTCCTTCCCTTCCAGACTATGGATTACAGAACATACATTAAAGGGTTGTCATGTGTATCTTTTTGCCTCTATTTAATGCTCTGTTCTAGGTTGGTATTAGTACCCTCGACAATTGTTAGCACACTGTTCCATTTTCTGTCTTACCTAGCCTTTGACTCCCACACGTTTGTGATAATTTCCACCTTTGACAAGACCTCCTGATACATGTTTCACTTGACCTTGGATATTGGTATCATAATATGCCATAGCTTATTTATCCAGTCATCCTTTCTTGGGTACTTGGTGTTGTTTCCAGATTTTGGCTATTGTGAATAGTGCAGCAATGCGCATAGGAGTACAGATGTCTTTTTCTGCATTGTGTTTTAGGCCATTAATGTATAACCCAAGGAGTAAATTGCCATATGGAAATTCAGTTATATGGGAGTTCAGTTCCTAGTTTTTTGAGGAATGTCCATATTGTCTTCCAAATAGCTGGACCAGTCAACATTTCTATCAGCAGTGAGTGAGGGTCCCTTCCCTCCACATCCAATAGAATACTACTGGTTGTTCTTTTTGATGAGTGCCAGTCTCTGTGGTATATGGTAATATCTCATTGCTGTTTTGATTTGCATTTCCCCATTGATTGGTGATGCAGAGAATGTTTTTTGCATGCCTTTTGCCATTTGTATTTTTTGACAAAGTTTCTTTTCATTTCTTTCCATTTTTTAAATGGAGTTTGATAGCTTTTTTTTTTTTTTTTTTGCTTTTTGGGTCACACCCAGCAATGCTCAGGGGTTACTCCTGGCTCTGCACTCAGGAATTACTCCTGGCAGTGCTTGGGAGACCATATGGGATGCCGGGGATCGAACCTGGGCTGGCATAGGCCGGCGTGCAAGGCAACGCCCTACCGCTGGGCTATCGCTCCAGCCCATGAGTTTGATATCTTATTGTTGTGAAGTCCCACCAGAGGTGGTAAATTTTAGCAAGAAAAAACCAACCCCATCAAAAAAAATGAGAAAAGATGAACGTAAACATTTTCAAAGAAGACGTATAGATTAGAGCTGGAGCAGTAGTACAGCAGGGAGGTTGTTTGCCTTGCATTTGGGTTTGACCCCCGCATCCTATATGGTCCCCTGAGCACAGCCAGGAGTAATTCCTTAATGCAGAGACAGGAGTCACTCCCAACCATTGCTGGGTATGACCCAAAAAGCCAAAAAATAAAAAAAATATATATAGATTGTCATGAAGTACATAAAAAAAAAAAGTGCTCTGCATTACCAATTAGGAAATCTTTCTCATTTTTATATTACTATGGGCATACATTTTGCTTCTTCTGGTTATAAAGCCTATAGTGAATTTTATTATTCTATAAACTTGTTATGGATCAGGTGTTCACTCAGCTGTGCTCAGGGATTACTCCTGGCTCCTTATTCATTTCTTTTATCCTGACTAATATCACTAGCATGATATTTCCAGATCTAGCTACAAAGTAGAAAACGGCATAATTTGGGGTCCTGGGATGAATGAAACATATTAAGTTATGTGGCTGGAACTCTAGATTCTGTTAGCTGATATATTTTTTTACATAGAAATTTATGTATTTAGTTACCTCCCCTGGCTAAATTCAGCACTAACTCTGTGTTCCCTGGCCTGAGATAGAGGCCATTTTTTAAAACATTAAAGTTTATAGTTTTAATTTTTTTCAAGAAATAATGCTGTACTGATGAAATGATTTGCAATGCAGAGGTCCTCAAACGTATTTGGCCTACTACCCCTTTCAGAAAACAAAAAAAATTAGTGTTCACTTGGAAATCTACCTTCTTCAAGAATACAGAAAGGAATTCCCCCTCCTCCCCCAATTGTACCTGAGGCTAGAATTTCTCCAAAATCCATCCCTTCCCAGGGCAGGGACTGTGGGAGTAATGCCTGCTTTAGTACGCATTGATTTAGGGCCAAGAGAATATATTCACTATCACTATCTTCCCATTCATCATCGATTTGCTCGAGTGGGCACCAGTAACATCTCCATATGTACTGTCTCATACAAGTAGAACCCAAGGGCACCTGCTTGCTCCAGGAACATAAAGAGCCTCAAACCATTCCATCAGGTCATGAGAATGAGGTCTATAATTGTTACTGGTATTTGGCATATTAAACACAACACAGGTAGCTTGCCAGGCTCTGCCGTGCGGGTAGCATACTCTTGTAGTCATCTCTAAATTCAGCATTTATTGATGAACCACGCGGCCACTTGCAGCCACGGGAGCTGGGCTGTGATAGGCTGGTCTGCTGGGTGGAGTTCTGACGAGGGGGGAAGTCCGGATGTGAAAAATGGAGGCCCTCATGGAGTGGGGGTCATCTGGCTTGTTGCGAGGCTCTGCTGGGGTGGCAGGCCAGGGCTAGAACCCACCATCCCCTGCCGGATGCCTCGTGAGCGACTGGGCACAGGGAGAGCCAGTAGCAGCTCTGCCCCACGTCTGTGAATCTCTGGATCAGCATACCTGGGCCGGATTTAAAAAAGACTGCTGCAGGGTGGATCTCGATGAACCGGGCTGTGATAGGCTGGTTTGCTGGGTGGAGTTCTGATGAGGGGGAAGTCCGGATGTGGAAAATGGAGGCCCTCATGGAGTGGGGGGGGTCGTCTGGCTTGTTGCAAGGCTCTGCTGGGGTGGTGGGCCAGGGCTAGAACCCGCCATCCCTGCCGGGTGCCTCATGAGTGGCTGGGCATAGGGAGAGCCAGTAGCAGTTCTGCCCCATGTCTGTGAGTCTCCTGAATATTATAGATTATAATATGGTAGATGTTTAATGCTAAGAATGAGCCCAATATAAAGTAGGAATTTTGGATGGTATGTCCAAATAGGTTGATCAGTTATAACAAATGTCCCCCTCTGGTTGGGAGAATGTTGATTAGGGGGAAGGCTGTGCTTGTGGCGACAGGGAGTATATTGGAGATCTCTCCACCTCCCTCTTTCTTTGCTGTGAAACTAACACTGTTCTCGAAAGATAAAAATCTTAAAATAAAACTATACATGAATACTTAATTTTTAACACCCTTCAAAAGTGTAAGATCATTTTGATAGCACTGGAACATAAAACGTGTAGCTTGGCTTAAAAAATTCGCACATCTGCTTTTAATATGATTATAATTTATTCTGACAATGATCTTGCATGTATTAATTGAATATGAAAGTATGGAATCTTAAGGAATGTGTTTAAGCTTTTGTCAGTTTGAGAGTTAAAGAGGAACAATTTGTGAAAGAAGAAATTATTTACTTTGTTAGTTATATTCTAAATCTGAATTGAGGTGAATTCCATGACTTTTTATTTTCAAGGGGTGGGGGCTGATATAACAAGAGAAACATCTGCCTCAACCCTCTGATTTAAATTGTATCCCTTTATTAAAGGAAGAATATTTCTATAGGATGACATGTCCTGAGAGGTACTTAGAAAAAATTCATTCTCTAAGATGATTGTTTTCCAGATTGGTGGGAGCTAGTGTTGGCAGACCAGAAGTTTCTGTTGACCAAACTGGTCTCTTCTCAAAGACTTGGACAATACTTCAGTAGAGAAAGCTTGTGTTTGCTGAAGCCAAATTTCTCAACTTCTGCAGCCTGAATCGCCTATACTACCTATTAATACTTGCACTTATTTACTCACAGATTGTGAACAAATGGAAATCTAAAAAGAAAAACTGAGTCCCTTTCTTAAGAAAATGGTTGATTTCAGTGTCCTGTGTTAGAATTTGCTTTATATGAACCTAACAGGGAATCTGGGATCAATGAAGGCTGAGGCTACCTTGTCATGAAAATAAGGGGTTCAGTGGCTGTGACTCTATTTCCCCTTATTAATAAAATCTTCACGATATTTGTTTGATTGAACAGAGTAGAAAACATTGATTTTTTTTTGCCTGCAGACATTCATTTCATCAAAAAGTGAGCTTGTTAGAAGGTTCAACTTAAAGACTCCACCCCAAACCTTAGAATTTTAACTTTTAGATGGCCAAGATAGCCATTACAAATGGGCACCAGTGCCTTTGAAGCAGTCAGTGTCCTGAACCAGAAAACAACAACCAGGTACTTTGTCTTCCAAAAACTGGGGGCTTCCCTCCTTCTCCTCTCTTCCTTCCTCCCTTTTTTCCTTCCTCTTACTTCCTTGGGTCAGTAAACCCTGAATGCTTTTCCTAAAACATTAGATGAGTAGGTTTTCACTTCTTTTCTTCACCAGTTCTTGTCCAGTGGGGCCCTTAGCTCTCTGGCGCATACTAGGTGTCCTGTGAGCCCATGTTTCTGATATCTCTTTCCCTGTTCTCATTTCTGTTTGCCCTTCTATGAAGCCTACTTATACTCTATGAACCTATATATTTTCCATGAATATATTTTGCCCAGTTTTCTTCTTTCATCCTACCTCACATGCATGAGATCTGGATTCTGTCTCTGATCTTGAAATTTTCAGGAGTTTAGCATCTCAGGGGAGCTCAGTTGTGAGGTGGTAGATTCTGACTGGAGGCATGGCAGGACCTGTGGGGTGTGGAGTCCAGCTTCCAGGGCATCGATAGAGTGGAAAATTGGCTTGTTCCCACTCCCAAAATTGCCCTGGAAGTCTTAGCCACAGACCTGGATTTTTACTACCGCATTTTTTAAAAAATTTTTTTTATTTTTACAATTACAAAGATATACAATTAAAAAGTTCATATTTGGGTTTTGGTCATACAGTGTTCCAGCACCCATCCCGCCACCAGTGCCCATCTCCCACCACCATGTCCCTGGTTCCCTCCCCCTCCCCCAGCCCTCCTCCATGGCAGGTTCTTTATTTCTTTCCATTTCTCTCTCTTTCTCTTTTCCTTCCCCTCCAGACTATGGATTACAGAACATACATTAAAGGGATGTCATGTGTATCTTTTTGCCTCTATTTAATGCTCAGTTCTAGGTTGGCATTAGTACCCTCGACAATTGTTAGCACACTGTTCCATTTTCTGTCTTACCTAGCCTTTGACTCCCACACGTTTGTGATAATTTCCACCTTTGACAAGACCTCCCGATATATGTTTCACTTGACCTTGGATATTGGTATCATAATATGTACCTATATATTTATGTTATGCAGATAAATGCAGTCATTCTGTATCTGTCTCTCTCCTTCCGGCTAATTTCACTCAACATAATCTTCTCCATGTCCATCCATTTGTAGGCAAATTTTTTTTTTTTTTTTTTTGCTTTTGGGTCACACCCAGCAATGCTCAGGGATTACTCCTGGCTCTGCACTCAGGAATCACTCCTGGCGGTGCTCGGAGGACCATATGGGGTGCCGGGATCGAACCCAGGCCGGCCGCTGCAAGCAAATGCCCTACCCGCTGGGCTATCGCTCCGGCCCTTGTAGGCAAATTTTATAACTTCATTTTTCCTAACAGCTGCATAGTATTCCATTGTGTAGATGTACCAAAGCTTTTTATCCAGTCATCGATTTTCGGGCACTCTGGTTGCTTCCAGATTCTACTACCGCATTTTTTAACTGGAGATTTCGCTGTATATCTTCCAGCTCATTGAAGGACTATAGAAAATGATTGTATAGTTGTCTTGTCTGCTTTTAGGGCCTTCTGTTATCACCTTCAATTATTATTTTTTATTGAAGTAACATTGTATTTTTTATCGTCTTCACTATTATTCATCTGAGGCGGATTCTATTCTGAACAAAACAAGTTAACTCTTAGGAAACTGAGGGTGTCTATAAGTTGCTCTGGATCTCTGGATCTCTGGAAGGTTCTCCTGTTCCACATGTCCAAATACTAAATATTTCTTCAAATTCTTTTTGATGTCACTTCTCTTCCAGGGCCTATTATCCCACATCCTGGCTTCTTTCTGTCTTCTCCTTTGCACTTAACTCTCCTTGTTCCACATATAAAACATTCATTCTACTTTTCCTTCAAAGTGAAATTTTGATATTTGATATCAAATATCTTCCAAGTTTGATATTATATATACTATATATAAATATATGTTATTAATATTTTTAGTACTTGGGGCCGGAGTGATAGTCCAGCGGGTAGGGCGTTTGCCTTGCACGCAGCCAGCTCATGCAGGTCCAGGTTCGATCCCCAGCATCCCATATGGTCCCCGAGCACCACCAGGAGTAATTCCTGAGTGCAGAACCAGGAGAAACCCCTGAGCATTGCCGGGTATGACCCAAAAGCAAATATATATTATATATATATATATATATATATATATATATATATATATATATATATATTTAGTACTGTAGTTCTAAAACCCACATTTTAATACAAAATACATTTTTGCCTCCCATGAAAGCAAATTTACAGCTATCAATAGAAGATGAAACATTGTCAAAACCTCTTTCTCTTTCTTGATATACTAAATATAATCTCCTGGGCAACTATATACACTGACCTGCTTTATGACCCTGTCATAGCTCATTTGAACTCAAGAGCTTATTTCAACTTTTAGACTTCTAGTCTTGCCTTAGGTTCCCTGGAGCTCAGAGCACTGGTTTCTATGCGTCACACCTCATTGGGAACTCAGGTATTTATAAAATAACTTTTCTTTAACTTTCAAGTGTTCTTTTATTGTTGGGAGTAGTGTTTGGTTTTGGGCCACA
>JAJIBD010008414.1:0-76221 GCA_021461705.1 Cryptotis parvus | reverse complement strand
GAGTACCACAGCAGCCTCCAGCTATTACTACATCCAAAAAAGTGTGAGAAGCACAGCTAAAGGAGGTTAACCTCTGGTGATCATGTGTGCACACATTGCAAGTAAAAGGTACTAATCCAAATGAGCAAAGGTGTGAGAGCACTACACCAATTTTACAGCCTCCAGTGTGTACCACAATCATGCGTGATCCTAGGTCATGGTAAGGACAAAGGGAAGAGGATTTCAGAAGTCATTAAATAAATAAATAAAATAAAATGTAAGCTACCCTTTATAGTCTGTGCTCAGTATGGTATTATAAGTCACTGAAGAATTATAATTTTGGGATAGTAGCATCCTTTTGGGGGAGAAAGACTTAGAATTAAAAATTTTAACTATAGACCACAGATAGATAATACACCAGCTTGATTAAAGTTCTGAAAGAAAATACTACTCATCTGACTTCTCATTTTATCCCATAACTTCTTCCCCACATTATAAAGTACTTCAAGAAATCTAACATAATTATCACTGTCTTGACAGGGCTTCGCTTTCATATTGATATAATTTATCAATAGATGAATATCTGGAAGCTCTGTCATGCTGACATTCAGTCATCTTCTCAGGGAACTAATTTTGAGCCTTGGTTTTGCTTGGATAATTTAATATCGCCATTGACTTTTGCTAACACTACTTTTTTCTCTGCATTGACACTACAGTCTCCCTCTAGTCCTGTTTGACATTTTATCAGGAAGGTTGATGGGGTCCTTTTAGTAATTAAATTAAGGAGTTCAAATGATTTAAAACCTACTTAAATCCAAGTAAGTGGGTTTTAAAATGACAATTGGTTTTTAAAAAATTGAAAATAACGGGAGGAGACATAGAAGAGGACCTTTTATGGCTTAGATTCCAATTCAGAGAAAATTTGGACATAAATGTACATATTACATAATTTCATCCTAGTTAGGAATTATATGTTATCCCTTTTCTTTGTAAATTGCATTTGTCTAGGGGATGCAAACCTTTGAAATTCTTAGTGTTGCTTCAGACTTTGTTATAGTTTGCTTTTCTCTTTGCACACAGAGAAATCTATTCTTTGTAGTTGTTTTCATTTTTTTAATTTATTGAGGTTCTGTGATTTACAATACTGTTAATGATGGGTTCATGTACACATAAATATATTTTATGATAGTAGGTTGTGATGGTGAAGAGAAGGCAAAATAAGGTAGAAAGTTCATGTCATCTAGCACATAGCACCAGTATATTGATACCATAGACACCACTTTAGGGAGTATGACTTCAGAGATTTCAGCCAGTGAAGCACTAATAACCTCATTCTCAGATGGACCACAAGCTTGACATTAACTCTCTCTCTCTCTTTTTTTTCTTTTTGAGTCACACCCGGCAATGCTCAGAGGTTACTCCTGGCTCTGCACTCAGGAATTACTCCCTGGCGGTGCTCGGGGACCATATGGGATGCCGGGATAGAACCTGGGCTAGCACACGCCTGCCATGTGCAAGGGCAAATGCCCTACCTGCTGGACTATTGCTCCGGCCCCAGGCATTAACTCTCTTGGGTTTGAAATGCTTAATGAGTTTTATCTCTGAATTGGTTTTGTAAGTGAAGTCTTTGGGAAATTGAGCTTATGTTGGGCTTGGTGCCTGATTCCTTGCTGACCCGACCTTCTCCTATCTCCCAACTTATAGGATCGCTTGTTAGCCACTGCCCCTGAACCCTATTGCTCTTGCTCAGCCCAGGATCTGAGAGCTCAGCAATGAGATCCTGAGACTGGAAAGGGTCAAGTTCAAAGCTTATAATCAGTATGAATACTCTGTGAACTCATAGTTCACAAGTCAGGTTCATAATTTAAGTTAAGGGCAGAGCTCCTGTTCATTGTGAAGCTTTGCTTTCAGTCTGAGTCTCTGTGCCCAATGGCTGAGACCTTTAGTAAACAAAACTACCCCCTAAAAGATCTAAATGGAAGAAATAACATTTTTTCCTTGATTTTGGAGCAAGAAACCCCAAATATATATGTTACGCTGCCCAACAATTTCAACTATCTCTGGTCTGTCCACACTCATTCACATGTCCATGTAATACAAGTTCCTTAAAGATTTTCCATAATCACTCACTGGCAGGCATCACCACCTTTGTCTGTAAAGATCAAGAAAATGAAATAGCATAGTATTTGTGGCTCATTAAGTTTTTATTGTAACTTAGCAACTCAGCTGTTATGATCTGGAAAGTACACACTTTACAGCCAAAACCATGTTACAGTAAAACTTTATGGCACTGGAATTTCAGTCTTGTACAATTTTTATGTCTCTAATATTTTTGGTTTTTAACCATTAAAAGAATAAAAATTATCCTAAATTCACTGGCTTTTCAAAAGTAGTTAGAAACCTAGATTATCTGTCTCCCTGTTAAATAAATATGAGTGGAGCAGATCCTTAGTAAAGTAGGGAGAAAACAGTGCTTTTAAGAGAGGAATCACAATGACTGCATGTACAACTCATACAGTAAAAGCATGGAAATCCCATTTGTAATATAGGTTAACTTGTGAAAACAAATTCTTTGATTTTTAAGGATGGTTTAACAGGTATTAAAATCTATTAAAATAGAATGTGTTAAAATTTAAGTTTAAACAGTTATTCCAGGCTTATCCTTCCTTATCTCTCTTTCAATACCTATTTGATCTCTTTATTCTTTTCTCCCAGTACTTTTATTTAATTTTTCCACATAAAGATTTTCTTTTAATCCTGCCTCTATTCTTTTGTGTTTTGAGGTACTGTCTACTTGTTTCTAGATTTGCACACCTGATCATTCTAATTATTTATGTGAACTTGAGGGAACCATTTAGCATCTTACAGACTCATGTTAGTTCGGATAAGTAATCCTGGGTGCTACAAGAGACAAACCCTAAATCTCAGGGGCTTAATCCAGAGAAGTTAACTCAACTTCCCATTTGTCCAATGCAGGCTGAATGACCCTTGGTCTAGCAACTACAGTATCCTGAGATTGTGAGAAAGATGGAAAAATTTGCTTCTTCACAGTGGTCAGACTGTCCCAGTATCAATGCACAGGGTCCTGGGAAATAAAAGGGAGCCTATGCTTATGGTTTTTGTTGGACATCAAATGATGTCTAAAATGATCCCTTAGGAGTCTGAAGATTTTTTTTTGTGAAGGACCACTGGTAAACATTTTAAGCATTGCATATAATATGATTTCTGTCACAACTTCCCAGCTCTGCCAAGGTAGCTTGTGAGAAGTCATAGAAGTAAATAAATGGGCATAGATGTCTTCCAAACAAACTTTATTTTCAAACAAGGAGGCCTTACATAGGAGGGGGTATAGGTCATAGTTGCAGGCCTCCACCTTAGAGCAAGACAAACATATTATGATTATCATATTTCATAAACATAGATGCCTTGGTTTTGCTCCATATCACTTTCACTGGCTAAAAATGACCAATAATCAGTTCTGAAGAGTGAGTTGGGGCTTTTAGGGGTCCCCAACAGTATCGGGGTCAGTCAGGTTCTTAGGTCACACTTGGGGCCAATGACCAATCCCTCAGGCTGATAAACAAAGAGCCACAAATCCAGTGTAGAGAATTCAAATTGAAAAAGCATTTCTTAGGAAATGCTAGTAAGACTGATTCAGTTAGTCTCAGCATCTGATTAGATATAGTTTCAGTATGGTTTGGTTTGGTTTGGTTTGGTTTGGTTTGGTTTGGTTTGGTTTGGTTTGGTTTGGTTTGGTTTGGTTTGGTTTGGTTTGGTTTGGTTTGGTTTGGTTTGGTTTGGTTTGGTTTGGTTTGGTTTGGTTTGGTTTGGTTTGGTTTGGTTTGGTTTGGTTTGGTTTGGTTTGGTTTGGTTTGGTTTGGTTTGGGGCCATACCTAGCAGTAATTAGGGATTAGACCCAGCTCAGCCCTTTTTAGATTGCTCCTAGCTAGGCTCGGGATACTATATGTGGTACTGGGAATTGAACTAAGATCAGCTACATAAAAGGTAAATGTATGTAACTCACTACTTGTGAGTTACATAAAAAATTCACTGTACTATTTCTCCAGCTCTTGACTGGATAGGATTTTGAAATGAGACATCTTTGAAATCTAAGACATCTGTAGATGCCACAGATTTCTTATTAGGACAGAGGCTGAGAAAAAGCTTTTGGAAAAAAATATTGGGGCAATGTTATATCTTAGAGATATAATTTCACAACTCTTTAAGACAGTTGAGTATCCATTACTCTTTGTAGAGACATAAATATAAGCACTTGGATGTTGGAACTCTATATCTACTTCTATGCTATCTAAATAAAACAGCTTAGAATATAGTTATGTGATTTGATGTGGTTTTTCCCATTATTTCTTTGAGCACAGTACTATGATCTCACTTGACTGTTGAATCAAATGAATTATCTAGAAAAAGGGAGATAGGTTACTGGAAATTCCAGAAGAAAGCCAAATCAATAATCATCTGAATTCATTCTCTTTCTTTTGGGTTATACACCACCTATTAGCCCTGGGTTTTTTGCTTTACTGATGAGGGACTGTTTTTCTCCTTTCTATAAGTATTTTGTATATGTTTAGAATAAAAGATTTTGTTCTTGTATAAACACAAAATGGACATGGGGGCAGGTATTTGTGAGTTAGTGTGACTCTGAATTGATTGCTCCTGGACATCCCATCATATTTTCTAATTAGCATCTCAAGGTCCTTGGATTGACTTTAATATCCTCTAGATGGGTCCTCTAGGAGGGACTGGATGGTAGCAGGAAGAGAACCACCCTAGCTACGAAATGGGACTACTCTTAGAATATACCCCTGCCCTGAGCAAAATTTAAAGCAACATTCAGTATCAGCTTTTTTCTGACCTGACAAGCTGTGAATGGCCTCGCAGTGGAACGCACTTAAGAAATACCCTGGTGCAGAGGCAAGACTGTAATTGGAGACAGGACCCTGGGGATAGAAGAGATGGTCCATCTGGCATGGGGAACATAGTTTGGATCATAAGACATGATCTCCTAATGAAAGTTCACCCTACATATTTAATCTCAGGTGTAGTTATTATGCCTGTCTCTATTTACTGTGTTTATATAAGAAAGCTAGATACAATGTTGAAATGATTGTCAGCTTGGGAGAAGAGCAGTGCTTTACATTCACTTGTATCACTTGTCTTTCTGTTGATCATCAGTTTGCCTCGAGCGGGCACCAGTAACATCTCCATATGCCCTGTCACATGCTAGTAGAGCCCGAGGGCATCTGCTTGCTCCAGGAACATAAAGAGCCTCAAACCATTCCATCAGGTCATGGGAATGAGGTCGATAATTGTTACTGGTATTTGGCATATCAAATACAACACTGTAGCTTTCCAGGCTCTGCCGTGTGGGTGGGATACTCTTGTAGTCATCTCTAATCTCGAGCATTATTGATGAACCTGTGGGCTGTGATCAGTTCTTCTTTCTAGGATTTTCAGAAATATCTTTCTGGGGGGGGGGGTATGCTATCTATATAGTTTTCCCAAAAGACTGAACCAGCAGTGAATGAGGGGCCCTTTTCTCTATAGTCATACCAAGCCTAGTTGTTTTTTTCTTTTGTATGATCTCACTAGTATGAAGTAATATCTTATTGTCTTGATTTGTATTTCCCTTATGTGATACAGGGCAATTTTCATAAACCTAGCGACCATTTGTATTTCTTCTTTGAGAAAGTTTCTGCTCCTCTCTTCTACCTTTTTTTTAGTTGATAGTTTTTTTCTTGTCCACTTTTGCAAGAACTCTGTGTAACTTGAATATTAACACTGTCAGATGAGTGGTGGGTAAATAATTTTTCTCAGCTGCTTCAATCTTGTTTTCATTTTTGTAGTACACAAGCTTCTTAGTTTGATGTCCCATCTGTTTATCTTTTGTCTTATTTGCTTGGCCAGTGGCATTGAATGATACATCTAGATGCAGAAACAGTATCTCTTTTCTGCATGGTACTAAAATGGCATCAGAGTTCATTTTTTCACTGTGATCCATCAGTTTCTCCAGTGTCATTTGTTAAGTAGACTTTTGTTGCTCTATTTCATACACTCTGTGCTCCATGAAAGATTGGCAGTCCATATACCTGAGGATTTGTCTCTGAACTCTGAATCCTATTGGTCTGAGACTCTATATTCCAGTCTCATACTGTCTTGATTAATATAGCTTTTAAGATCATTTAAAATTTAGGAAAAAGCCTTCCATAATTTTTCTTAGAATTGCTTTTGACTATTTGGGGGATTTTTTTACTCCATATAAATTTCAACGGCACTTGGTCTGTCTTTAAAAGACATTATGAGTTATTTTGTAGGAATTGTGTTGAATCATATAGTACTTTGGGTGGGGTTGTCATTTTAATGATACTTATCTGCTGGGAATGCCAACAATATCAGGGATCAAGTTCCCTTTTCTCTTCAAGGGCCAACGATGGACAACAGAATCCACTAGTTCAGCACAATTCCAAAAGCCTTTTTCTTATCGCTGGCAAATAAACTAACTCTCTTTGTTTATTTGCCAGGGCAAGAGGGTTTCTTAAATTGAAATACTACAATTTCTCTGAAGAATAATGTTACTAACTGTGCTAAGCAGGAGAAAAAAACATGAATATAATTAAAACCATGGAAAACATCCAGGAAACTGTGATAGGGAAAAAATCCATTAATGACAAAGGGTATAGATTACATGTACTAAAATTTCATGTACTGTTACTTAATGGTTTTAACTTTTAAGTTCAAATGACGCATTCTTGAAATTTGGAAATTAATTAAAATCTTTAAAAAGGAAAAATCAAACTTCACTACAAATACCAAGTGGTTTCTTGGATCCTACAAAATGGTTCATCCAACTTTTCTTATTTTTGTTAATAAAATTTAAGCATATGGTACTTGGTGACAATATATAATGCCACAATTTTTGACATATAAGAATCAAATGCTGGATCCACCTTAATTATGCTTCAATTTTGCTAGAGCTTTTATTATTAGATTCTATGTCCTCAGGGTCTGGTGAACACCAAATGTTTAATAAATATTAGTTGAATGAAAGGTGACAGAATTTCAAAAATGATCATTATGAGAAATTCTGTACACTAAATCTCAAGTCTTTGGGGTAAATCTAATAAAGGTTAGTTATTATATTAACTATGCAATAAGATTTTTATTAAATAATTTTAATTATTAAGTCATCAAGAGATTAGTTTCTGTAAAGAATAATTATATTTCTCAGTGTGAAAACTGAATAGTTTAATAGAAAATATATACTGAAATTGATGGGGAATTGGGCTAATGATAATATGATTGTATTCATATTCTCATCATTTCATTTATTTTAGCCTAAGCAACGGACATCTATAGTGTCTTCTCTGGATTTTCATCGAATGAACCAAAACCAAGAGTACTTTGAAATCAGTACATCCACAGGGTGCATTAGCTTTCCTGGCAGCTCTCCTGTCAGTCCGCCCTCCTCTTCCATGGGAACAACAGAAGTCAAGAGTGAGGACACAGGCCACACAGGTAAAGCCTTTCGCTTTATGCAGCTATGCTTTTGGACGATTACACTGAAATTCTTCATGAATTAGAGAAAATAAGAGGACTTATTTTGCACAAAGTAAATTGTGTCTTTTGCTTAACTATATGTGTGGCAAGCTAAACTTTATGATTTTTGTCAGATTGTTGGTTAATAATGTTAAGTACATGAATAATCTTTTAGGTATTAGATATTAAAGATGATCTAATACAATTGTGCTAGTAAACAAAGCAGAGATTTAGAATGCCCTTCTGGGGCTGGAGCGATGGCACAGTGGGGAAGGTGTTTGCCTTGCACGCAGCCGAATTCGGTTCGATCCTCAGCATCCCATATGGTCCTATGAACACTTTTAGGAGTAGTTCTTGAGTGAAAAGCCAGGAGTCACCCCTGAGCGTCACCTGGTGTGACCCCCCAAAAAAAAATTAGAAATGTTCTTCTGTTGCTACCTCCTCACATGCTATCAATTCATCAATGCATAACTTCATTCAAAATATCAAATTAATAGTAATACTGAGTTATGTGGCCTGAATGGGCTCTCAGTCCACTCAAACCAAGAAGACTCTGGGAGGAGAGTTTGAAGGAGTCAAGGTTGGGGATAAGAGGAATATTACGGACCATCTCTATAATGGTCCAATGATTAATGGGAATTTTTTTAATCAAAAGCATAATCAGGGGCTGGAGCGATAGTCCAGCGGGTAGGGTGTTTGCTTTGCATGCAGCCGGCCCATGCCGGCCCGGGTTCGATCCCCGGCATCCCATATGGTCCCCTGAGCACCGCCAGTGCAGAACCAGGAGTAACCCCTGAGCATTGCCGGGTGTGACCCAAAAAAGCCAAAAAAAAAAAAAAGCATAATTAGTGTGGGTTTTCATGTAATCATGAAATCATCACGAAAATCATAAAATAATACACACGCCTATTTAAATCTACTTAAATTTTTTAGTCTATTTTTAAGAGCACTGATATAAGCATTGCAAAAATAGAGTAAGGAAATTTTTTTCTATAGGAATTTAAAAATAGTCAAAGAGGTGAGATTGATATACTGTGGAAGTGATAATCCAGACTTTTCATGGCAGCTGGAGTCATATTTATAAAATGCAAATTGGTGTATATCATTATTATGCTAAAAATGCCCCAGTGGCTAAATTCCTTCATTAATAAAAATAAAATATTTAATAACTTCTTACCATGGCAAATGAAGCTAGTTATCCTTGATCCTTATTGACTCCTTAATGTTACTTTTGCAAACTCATCCTGACACATATTGACCTTCTTTGCTATGTATTCTAGCCCTGAGTTTATTTAGGACTTTGGATCCTAATGCCTGTAATCTCTGTTTTCAAATTATCATGTGACTGCTTCTTCATAGGGACCTTCCTAGATTTCCAAACCTCAATTAGATGCCCTGAATATGATGATTATAATATCTAAGTCTCAAAAAAGTTAATTGGCAGTATCGCAGTAAATAATTCCTTTATTATATAAATGTAAAGATTATTTAATATATAAATATTTAATGAGAAGTATTACTTCTATAAAATTGCATGATATCGACTAAATTTGGTACTTTATATTTGGTAATCCATTTAAATCTATAACTATAATATTTTTATTATTTATAGACGAGAAAACACAAGGGAATAAACAGTCAAATAGGGTTCATAAATATAGAGCTGGGATGTATCCTGATGGTTGAATCCTTCTTCTTAATCTTTTTTTGAATTTTGTTCTTGTCACTTCTGTTAAAGATTTCTTTTTCATAATCTTATTTACTATGTAAAGTGATATTGTTTACTTGTTTGCCTATTTACCGTGCTAGGTCCTCTTCCAGGAATCATAAGCTAGAATGAATGGTGCCTGACAAATCATAGGCACTGTTGTCAGGCTGCTTGAGTTTGATTGATTACTTTGAGACTAAAACTCTCACCTAGCTATGAAAGATAACTCTTTTATACTGAGGTTTTCTTTGGTACAGAATTAAATTAACACATAATTAAATGAATTTAATTTAACCTGCAGTGTGGGGATGCATGAAAAGTGATTAACAGTTTCTGTGACATAGTATTCAGTAACTCTTAGTAACTCTTTGTACTAGTTATTATGATAGTAACATCAGTATTTGAGGTCTACATGATGTCTAGAATTCTTCATTGAGCAAGATTACTTAGTGTATGTTTGCCAGTCATCAGGTGAAATTTTATAGGGGAATAGACCTTTGAATGACAAATGCCTATAAATACCCTAAAGGGTTGGGGAGAGATATAATTAGCACTCATTCTTTTTAATTGGATGATTTCATATTTTAGTTATTAAAACTAAAAGAATGACAATTACTATAATACTGCTTTTTAATAAAAGCTTTTCAGCTTTAATTAGTACATTGTATTTTTTTGGTAATTAATATTTTGGGAAATTTTGATAGCTCTTGGAGTTGGGGTTTTTTGATTAATTTATTTATTTATATATTTATACCAAGAGAAGTTATGGCTCCAATCCCAAACTCCTGTTGCCCTTAGACTATTTTGGCCTTGAGATATGTTCTTACAGTCAGAACTTTAGTAGCACCAACTGATATATGTTAATAATTAAAATTATCGGTATATTTCTTAGTTTGGCCATTAAACAGAACTTAAAGCTAACCTCTTAAGAGTTAAGGTGTTGTTTAATTTTATTTTGTTTGTTTTGTTTTGGTCCCCACCCAGTGGTAACAGTTCAGGGCTTACTCCCTGACTCTGCACTTAGTGGTCACACCTAGCAGGGCTCAAGGACTAGATGGGATACCTGAGATGGAACCCGTGTCAGCCATATATAAGGCACATGCCCTGATTTCCCTGCCTGCAGTATTATTGTTATACAAATAGTTCAGAGATGAATTGGCTTTAAATAACATGTTACTTTAGTTGATCTTTAAAAAAATTTTTTGAGGGGAAGAGACCCTCACTTGGTAGTACTCATAGCTTACTAGTGGCTCTGTACTCAGGTATCACTCATGGCAGGCTAAGGGGACCATATGGGAGTTCCAGGTATAGAACCCAGCAGGTACCCTATCCACTGTATTACTGTTCTGGGCCCTACTGTAGTTTCTTTTTTTTTTTTTTTTTTTTTGGGTCACACCTGGCAATGCTCAGGGGTTTCTCCTGGCTCTGCACTCAGGAATTACTCGTGGCAGTGCTCAGGGGGACCATATGGGATGCCGAGGATTGAAAAGGGGGGCGGCATGGGCCGGCCGCGGTGCAAGGCAAACGCCCTACCCGCTGGACTATCACTCCGGCCCCTAGTTTCTTAATGTAATGTGTCATCCCTCAATATTACATGAAAAATTTTAGGAATTTAAAAATGTGGAAGCATAGTGCTGTGCTTGATAAAGTATAGCTTTAAATTTTGTATTTAAAAATATGGAAGCACAGTGCTGTGCTTGGTAAAGTACAGCTTTACATTTTGCAAGTGAAACTGTTTAAGCTAGGATTTAATCAGCTTGAAAATATAGAATTTTATTATCTTACACATTGATGGTTTGTTACATGTTGTATTTAAGAACTAATATAAAAATCACTACCACATGGTATACACTTAAAGAGAATGAGTTTCATAGTCAATTTTGTCACTAATTTGCTGGATGTTTATCATCAAGTCACTAAACTTTACTAATTATCAACTTGTTCCTTTGATAAAGGAATTTTATTTAGGATATTTAATTATAAGTAATTTCTTTATTCAACACAATTTCTAAACTATGAAACATAACTTACACTATTATATTTATTATGTAGCATTATTATTTTTAATTTATAGTAGATTTTTTTTGGTTTGTTTTAGGGGGCCACACTCATTAGTGCTCAGGACCTATTTCTAGCTCTGTGTTTTACTCCTGGCGGATGCAGGGAGACCATATGTGGTGCCGGGATTGAACCCTGTTCAGCCACATGCAAGGCAAGCACCCTACAAGCTATACTATCAATCCGGCCCAAGTAGCTTTAAGATAAAAGGGGGTTGTTCTTTTCTTGACCTAAAAGTATATTCTAAGCTAACAGATAAATCTATAGCTTTCTTTATTGAATGATTGTATGCACAGGTAATCAATCTTGAAAAATGGTGATTTAGTAGAAAATGCTAGTACAACCTCAAAAATGATTATGCTAGTGACCTAGTAAATTTATTATAACAGTGGACCTAGGTCCATTTCAAAAAGTGCCTGAATTGTGGATGTGGGGAAAGGGGACTCTCATACACTGTTGGTGGGAATGTCGACTTGTACAACCTTTCTGGAAAACAATATGGACATTCCTCCAAAGACTAGAAATTGAGCTCCCCTTTGACCCAGCCATACCGCTCTTGGGAATATACCCTGGAAAGCCAAAAACACACAGCAGAAACACAATCCGCACTTTTATTTTCATAGCAGCACTATTCACAATAGCCAGAACCTGGAAACAACCAGTATGCCCGAGAACTGATGACTGGATAAAGAAACTATGGTACATCTACACAATGGAATACTATGCAGCTGTCAGAAAAAATGAAGTTATGAAATTTTGCTATAAATGGATGGATATGGAAAGAATCATGTTGAGTGAAATTAGTCAGAAGGAAAGAGAGAGACATAGAATGACTGCATTTATTTGCATGACATAAATGTACTAGGTGATCTTACCGAAAGTGGAAATTACCACAAGCGTGTGGGAGTCAGAGGTTAGTTTAGATAGAGAAGGGAACATGTGTGAATAAATTTCTAAAGTTCTGATACTAACATAGAACTGAGCATTAAATACAGACAAAAAATGCAAATGATGGCTTCTAAGTGTACGTGAGTGCAACCCACAATGTGTGGGAGAAGGAGGACAGAGAGAGGGAGAGGAGAGGGAGATAAAGAACCTGCCATTTAGGCAGTATGTGGGAGGGGGGGAGGGAATTGGGGACATGGGTGGTGGCTGGGGGCACTGGTGGAGGGCGGGTGCTGGAACACTTTGTGACCGAAACCCCCAAGCGTGAACAGCATTGTAATTGCATATCTCACGGTGGTATAATAAAATGTTAAAAAAAATTTTAAAAAGTGCCTGAATTATAATTAAAGCTTCCTACTTGTAAAGTACCAATCATATTGGGTATTTGAATCATCAGTTTAAACATAATAATAGAGCATAATAATAGAACAAAAAGAAAGACCTTTGTCAATAAACATGTGAATGATATGGATAGTGTTACATTTAACTAGAATGATCACATAGTATTCATATGTAGTAAGTATGTTTAAGAGGAATAAGATTAGCAAGAGATAAGAAGCATCTACAATTGGATGATATAAACAACTCAGAGAGAGGAGGAAAGTTAATATCAACTTTCTAATGCAGTGATGAGGGACAGTGTTTAGTAAAACTAGACAAGTGGGCTGGAGTTCTACGGGATGGATTCAGCAAGAGTAATGTACACAAAATCAGGAATAATTGTAATTTTTAGTATTAACAAGTTTGAAGTCCTTGTGTATATCCTTGTAAGCCACTGAGTTTATTTCTCTGAATACAAAATAGCCTCAATTATTATAGTTAATGCAATACAATGATTTTTTGAAAGTCACATTTTATAAAAGGAACTATTCTAATTTATATAGTAATATCTTTATCACATTTAATCTTTATAATGATTTAATTGTTCCCAGCTGCTCATGAGGCCACTGGGATGGATGGCAGGTTCTAGCCCTGGCCCGCCACCCCAGCAGAGCCTCACAACAAGCCAGACGACATGCCCCCCCACTCCATGAGGGCCTCCATTTTCCACATCTGGACTTCCCCCTTGTCAGAACTCCACCCAGCAGACCAGCCTATCACAGCCCGGCTCATCAAGATCCACTCTGTTACAGTCTTTTTAATCCGGCCCAGGTATGCTGATCCAGAGACAGACATGGGGCAGAGCTGCTACTGGCTCTCACTGTGCCCAGCTGCTCATGAGGCCCCCGGGTTGGATGGCAGGTTCTAGCCCTGGCCTGCCACCCCAGCAGAGCCTCACAACAAGCCAGACGACTCCCCACTCCATGAGGATCTCTGTCGGGAACCGCTGGGGTCCCCGACAGTGTCGGGAAGCGAGTTCCCTTCTACCTCCGAAGCCGGCGGGAATGGATAAAGACTCGGGAATCCGATGCAGTTTTAAAAGGGCTTTACTATCACAGGTTCCAATATACAATCCAAGAGCAGGGAAAACCTCCGACTCTGGGTTCCCAGCTAGGCCCCAGCCAGATGTAGGCCAAGATGGCTGCCACCACGTGTTGAGGCCCAACTAGAATGGAGAGGACAGAGAAGCAAAACAGCAAGGGAAGCCAAAATGGCAAAAGGGGGAAAAAATAGAGAGAGAGCTTCTTTCTTCTTGCAGCTTATTTTATAGCTAGAAATCTGCCCAAACTCCCAGCCCAGCCCATTCCGGGCTGGGCTATCTAGAGATGAAAATAGGAAAATAGCTCTATAGAAAGTAGCAACTTCAGGAGACCATCTGGTTGTTTACAAGGACCCAGAGCTAATTAAAAGCCTCCTAGCAGAGCTGGGAGAAGCTATAAACTAAATGTAACTTCCCCTGGCAGGAAGGATCAAATACCCTCAGGTAATTTCTCCCAGCACCTCACCTAATATCTTGAGCCGAGATCTGCCTGGAATTACCTTTATAAGGTAGAAAAGGGGGTTTTTGAGATGGCATGTCTCTGTACCAAAGACTAATACTAATGCCAGTTAAATATTTCACCAAGCCTTCACAAGAGTCTCGTTTACTTCACGGTAATTTTGTATTTTAGTTGCCTTTTGATTTATCAGGGAGCCATGCTTGCTTGCTTGCTTGGAGGCAAACAGCATTTCTCTCTGTTCTAATTACTTAGAGATCCAACGTGGCCAGGTAAATATGCTGGTAAGATCTAGCTAGTCCCACAATGATTATGGTAGCATGAGAGAATACTTATACCAGCCAGTACAGAATACATGGTCAGATAAGACTGCCACATTCAGACTACCCCCTATCTATGAAGTGACCTGCAGGAGGCAATCCAGGGCAGATGCAGAGGCCTAGGCTTTTAGGTGTCCTGCAGCTGACCTCCATTTTCCACATCTGGACTTCCCCCTCGTCAGAACTCCATCCAGCAGACCAGCCTATCACAGCCCGGCTCATCGAGATCCACCCTGCTGCAGTCTTTTTATAATCCGGCCCAGGTATGCTGATCTGGAGACAGACATGGGGGCAGAGCTGCTACTGGCTCTCACTGTGCCCAGCTGCTCATGAGGCCCCCAGGATGGATGGCATGTTCTAGCCCTGGCCCGCCACCCCAGCAGAGCCTCACAACAAGCCAGACGACCCCCCCACTCCATGAGGACCTCCATTTTCCACATCTGGACTTCCCCCTTATCAGAACTCCACCCAGCAGACCAGCCTATCACAGCCCGGCTCATCGAGATCCACCCTGCTGCAGTCTTTTTTTAATCCAGCCCAGGTATGCTGATTCAGAGACAGACATGGGGCATAGCTGCTACTGGCTCTCACTGTGCCCAGCTGCTCATGAGGTGCCTGGGATGGATGGCAGGTACTAGCCCTGGCCCGCCACCACAGCAGAGCCTCACAATAAGCCAGATGACCCCCACTCCATGAGGACCTCCATTTTCCACATCTGGACTTCCCCCTCGTCAGAACTCCATCCAGCAGACCAGCCTATCACAGTCTCGCGCGCTGCAAGCGGCCGCGTGGTTCATCAATAAATGCTGGATTTTGAGATGACTACAAAAGTATGCTACCTGCACAGCAGAGCCAGGCAAGCTACCCGTGTCGTATTTGATATGCCAGATACCAGTAACAATTATAGATCTCATTCCCATGACCTGATGGAGTGGTTTTGAGGCTCTTTATTTTCCTGGAGTAAGCAGGTGCCCTTGGGCTCTATTTGCATGAGACAGGTCATATGGTGATGTTACTGGTGCCCACTCGAGCAAATCAATGATGAATGGGAAGACAGTGACAGTGACAGTGATTGATTTAACAAATTATAATATAGATTAACTTTACCTGAACTTACTCCTTCCTATGATGCCCAACTTTTCCTAGAGTTGACAGCGCCCTTGAAGTTGTTCTCTGGATGCCTGGTACCCACTAAGAGTGTGACTTCCAGAATGATTCCCCTTGATTACCATGAATCTCTTTGTTATATAAAATATTGGAATGACCTGAGATTACATCCTATAAGGCCTAACATTCTCAGTCCTCTCACGGTTACCAGTGTTTTCTAGCTACCGCTAGGGAGTGGTAGAATTCTGAATCTATTCTGACATTGTTTTAATTGAGGCACTTGTTGCTTGTTGTGGTGTTAGTGCTGCTTTGTTAAAACTCATTTGTTGACATTTTATTTGGATATCCAAATAGAGAGGCAATGACAGTGATTTTTTTCCAGTGGAATAGGGCAAAATGGAAGGGATTTTACAGTGTACCAGTGTTAAGAGGTTGAGAAATAGTGCCTCAATGAATGATCTGTGAGGACTAAGTTCTTAAAAATATTCTGCACAGGTTTATCACTAATGACTAGGGAGAAGAAGGAACAAGTCTGAGAATCTGCAGACATAAAAGATATTTCCTCTTCATGGAAGGGAAAATTTGGGGAAAATTTCCAAAAACGCTATGTAGGTGAATCATTTTATGACTAGCTAGCTTTGGCCTGGACAAAGGAAGTTAACCACCTGGGTAAAAATGATCTCGTTTGGTTAATGGTTTTGAGTCATCACTTGCTACTGGAGAAAACTAATAGGATGGGGAATCGAAAAGGAGTGGAGCAAAGGTATTTTCCCCCCCAAATGGTATAAAGAACAGAAACAAAAGCTCTGTGCACAGCATCATTGGGTGCTTGTCCAAGGGAAAAGAAGTATCACGAGAACTGAATTTAGAACAGAGTAGTGGGTCTGAACCTTTTTCACTGCTCAGGGATTACCAGAAAAGCAAATGAAGACCTTCATTTTAATGAGTTCATGGAACTGAAAATAGACTGGCTGGTGCTAAGACTTCATTGTTTCAGCAGCCAACAGCTACAGGAGGCTGAGGCAGGCTGTGGTCTCAAGCTGGTATGGAGGCCTAAGGCAGAAGCAATGAAATTATCTTTCAAGTGGCCAAGCTGGAGATTCAAGATGAGCTATTATAGAGGAAATGAAGGGCTAGTGAGAATTGTGCAGACTTAGATTTCTCAAGTTGATGCCCTTAAAATTTTACGTTAACAAGGGGCCGGAGCGATGGTCCAGCAGGTAGGGCGCTTGCCTTGTACGCGGCCGGCCTGTGCTGGCCCAGGTTTGATCCCCAGCATCCCATATGGTCCCCGAGCACCGCCAGGAGTGATTCCTGAGTATAGAGCCAGGAGAAACCCCTGAGCATTGCCGGGTGTGACACAAAAAGCAAAAAAAAAAATTAACATTTATTTGAATTCTTATGTACTGTACTTTAGATAGACCAGCATGGCATAGCCTAAATAAAGCACTATTTTAGCAAATGATATGTATGCAAACATATATAGAAAAATTTAGAGTCTGGAGAAAAATTTAGGGTCTGTAGTGTCTGAGAGACACTCCAGACCCACAGCTGTGCTGGCAAATGGCTGCTCTGCTGCTGCATGACTGTCTTAGACAATAATGGAAGTAGGACCATGTCCTTCCCAGAATCTTTCACATTTATACACTGTAATGATCATTCTCCTGCATGGCAGAGCCTGGCAAGCTACCCGTGTCTTATTTGATATGCCAAAAACCAGTAACAATTATAGACCTCGTTCCTATGACCTGATGGAATGGTCTGAGGCTCTTCGTATTCCTGGAGTGAGCAGATGCCCTTGAGCTACACTTGCTGAGACAGACCATATGGAGATGTTACTGGTGCCCGCTTGAGCAAATCGATGAACAACGGGAAGACAAGTGATACAAGTGACATATACAAACAATAGAGAAAATATATTTTCATCAGTTTTGGGTTAATTATGAATAATTCAGGTGTTGCAGGTGTGCGCCCACTCAAGCAAATTGATGATCAACAGGAAGACAAGTGATACAAGATGAAATAATTCTAAATTTTTCTATTTCCCTTTTCCTTCTGGTATCATGCAACTTTTCTCAGTGACTTTCTGTATACTTTGCACATCAGAAAGTGAGATAAAAATGAGTAGTTGCTTGATAAAAAGAAGCTTTGTTTAACTGTTAACTTTCATCAGTATATGCACAATTATGAAAATATATAGTAGATATTGGGGTGATATTATTTCATACAGAAACTTGGTGACAGCTTGCTATTCTTTGTGACATTTTGATAAAGTGTGATTGTTTAATTATTTGGGGAATAGCAAATTTCCCAAATAATTTGTGTTTGTCACTGAGGAAGTTCATGGTTTTATGAATCCATCTATAACAGCACTTGATCTCCTCTAGGAGCCTGCAAAAGTTTTGTCATGGAAGAGTTGGGCTCTGAAAGACAATGAGAAATGAAATAGACCAAAGATCAGAGTGAATATTTTTCTTCCAAGAAGGATAGCATATTTTTTTGGCAAATTACTGTGATAGAAAATGAAGCTACTGGTCCCAGACAAACAGAATAAATAGCAGGAGTTGAAGTAAAAAACGAAAACAAATAAACAAACCCAAAAAAAGCCTCTTATGCAGGGCCTTGTCAGCTGTACTAAGAATTGGGTTTTTATTTTGAAAACCAAACAGCAATGTGAAGTTATTGGTAGGTTGGTAGACAGAGAGAAATTATCCATTTTGCATTTTGCTGTTTTGGGGTTCTCGATTTTTTTTCTTGGAATCGTGAGTAGGAACTAATGGGTACAAATATTGTCCACTGAAGAAAATGGAACAAATCTGTTTGCCTTTGGTTCAGACTCTAAAGGAATAGTTGATATGTGGGGATTGAGGCTGCATAGGAAAATGGATACTAGAGTGTGGGTGCCCTGAACCCAGGGTACCATATGACCTTTGGGTGAGATCTGTCTGTCTATATCTTCCTATTTATCTATCATTCTATCTATCTATCTATCTATCTATCTATCTATCTATCTGTCTATCTGTCTATCTGTCTGTCTGTCTATCTGTCTATCTATCTATCTATCTATCTATCTATCTGTCTGTCTGTCTACCTGCCTGCCTGCCTGTCTGTCTGTCTTTCTGTCCGTCTGTCTATCATCTATCTATCTACTGTCTGTCTGTCTGTCTGTCTATCATCCATATATCTACCTACCTAACTTCCTATCTATCTGCCTGTCTACCTAACTACCTAGCTACCTATATACACACACCCATGCTGAAAGCATTCTTGCCAGGGCCTGCAACCCTTAGTAGCTGGCTCACTTTAGTTCATCCATCTCTGATAAGAAGAATCTTCTGAATGGGCCTGTCTGCCATCTGTCTCCCCTTGTAGAGTTACCTCTCATCAGGCTGGTCTGGGGCAGCTACTTGGCTCTCTCCATGCTACCTTCTAGGGCGTTCTTCTGGAGGCCACAGTAACCTCTGGGTTTGGTTCATTACTAAGAAAAATAAACCAGAAAAGGTGTCCTCGGGATCTTGTAATCTCTCTCTCTGTCTCTCTCTCTCTGTGGAATTGTAGTGTAAAACAGAATGTGACCGTGTGCAGACTCCCCTGGGGTGTTCTAGTGCATGTTCCTCTTTGCTTATTCTCATCTGTTTATTCTCATACCAATTCTTATCTTTCACATGACATCCTCTCCAGGCCAAAACCCATCAAAACTTTAACACACATCTTTAGAACTCTTGCTTTGCCCTCTCTATGAAGTCTTTGCCTTTTAAATTTATTTCAGAGGCTTATGTGTTCTTTCATTTCTAGAGTGAACTTCCCAAACTGAACTCTACCTGTTGGGCAGCTGGAGTCTGACATTTCTGTTTTTGTAACTAGGGACTAGAAACCATGTGGAGCGTGCACTTTACACTGCGCTGCATCTCCGGCTCTGACTTTTATTTCTAGTAATTTATGAATCCAACTTCCCTACCTTCCCCTACCAGCACTGAATCTCAGATCTAGCCTGGAGGAAGAGCAGTTGCTAATGGAACACAGCTACAGGTTGGGAATATATCAGTACATTCTTTGAAAATGACTCCCCTCTACTATCGAACTAGTGCTACTAAATGAAAAGTACACGAGCACCTGCTTCATTAAGGTGGTTTCATAAAAGCTTAACATCTGTGGCATCATCATTGTTTGAATCATTGTGATTACTTTAGTTCTAGGGAGTGAAAAGCTTTAGTTTTTAATCTAAAAATTTTGTTTAGATTCAGGTACACAGAACCCTGAATCTGAAATACACAGAGTTGCTTTGAACAAGCAGAATTTGAATTTATGTTTACACTGTGCCTCAATTTTGTACGTGCCTTGGGATGGGAGGGTAGCCAAAGCTGAAATTTGCATTGTTGGCTGGGGAGAACCAGACTTCGGCAGGTCTAACCCATTCAAAATTGCAGCAGAGATGAGAGTAACTGTTGCTGAGTTATTATGCTGGAAACATTTTTTAAAAAATTAATCTTTTATTAGTTCAATCTTCTTTGGCTTTTTGACTTCTGTTAATTCCTGTGAAAATATAATTACTTTGTTAGCTGGAATTTTCTTCACGATTCAAATTCAGTGCTGCATATATCTTCTCTCTAATTATCTTGTCTACTTTAGTTTGCTTGATAGTTTTTCTCTCCTAATTTTCCCTAGCAGCCTGTTTATGTTTTGAAAAAATTTCTCTCCTATTAGTGATATTTCTGTGTGATATATGGATGATCATTATAGTTAGAAGTAAAATGGTGGAAGAAACTCTGGCAGTAATTTTTTTTTTAATGGAGAGAAAACATCTTGGTTATTCATTCCCACGTCTATGCTATGAAGACATGGGACATGAGACAGACATGGGGCAGAGCTGCTTCTGGCTCTCACTGTGCCCAGCCGCTCATGAGGTGCCCGGGAGGGATGGCAGGTTCTAGCCCTGGCCCACCACCTCAGCAGAGTCTCACAAGCCAGACGACCCCCACTCCATGAGGACCTCCATTTTCCACATCTGGACTTCCCCCTCGTCAGAACTCCACCCAGCAGACCAGCCTATCACAGCCCGGCTTGCGCGGCCCCTTGCGGCTGCTCGGTTCATCAGTAAATGCTGGATTTAGAGATGACTACAAGAGTATGCTACCCGCACGGCAGAGCCTGGCAAGCTGCCCGTGTTGTATTTGATATGCCAAATACCAGTAACAATTATAGACCTCATTCCCATGACCTGATGGAACGGTTTGAGGCTCTTTATGTTCCTGGAGCAAGCAGATGCCCTTGGGCTCTACTTGCATGAGACAGGACATATGGAGATGTTACTGGTGCCCGCTCGAGCAAATTGATGATGAATGGGATGACAGTGATACAGTGACAGTGATGCTATGAAGAAGTCCTTTTCCTGTACCCAGTTCAAATAGTTTCAAAACTGCTAGATCTTTTTATGTACTTGTGTCTTCAGTTTCTCTTGCCTGCTTTGGGGGCAACATTTCCTTCCTTTTCTCTTGGTACCTGAATAACTGAGCTGGTAACCCATGAGTCTCCCTTACTCTTTTCACTACAGGCTTCTCTTGTCTGTGTCATGCCATGGTGAGCAGACCCACAGCAGATTGTATTCCAGGCAGTTTCCCCAAATGGCTCCCTACTACTTCACAGACCCACCTGTCCCAGTCTGGGCTCTACCGATTTCAGCTCTCCTATTGGATTCTGCATCTGTCAGCGGCATAACTGAGAGCTGACTCCATGATTCCTGCCACCAATGCCCCTCCCATGCTCACGTATCCCTCTCACAATAAAAACAGTTATTTTCCTGAGTATCACAGTTTGCAGTGATACGTAAATCACTGCTTATACTGGCAGTGTTGCTACAGCTATCCTTCCACTATTGTGCCAAGATTCTTCAACCACTATCCCATGGTCTCTTCCTCTCCACTTCCTTCTTGGTCTCGGTTCCCAATTCTTTTGTTATTTTCATTTTTAATAATTTATCCTTCTTTAAAAAATTTAACCGTGATTTACAAAGTTATTGATAGTTAAGTTTTAGACGTGTAATGTTCCCACACCAATCCCACCACCAGTGTTAACTTCCCTCCACAGGTTCCCATGTTCCCTCCTGACCTTCCAGCCTCCTGCCCATCCCCCCACCTGTCAGCTTGACAGGCACATTACAGAGTTCCATTGGTTGCAGCTTAGATCTCATGTTTTCAGTGTTGCTGAGGCTGTGTTTGATAGATGGCTACACCACTCACCCATATCACAAGTATAACTGAAGCCTGTTCACCCATTACTTTCCTATTCTCTTCTATTTCTTTTTTTCCTGTGTCCTCCTCTCTAAACACTAGGGTCAAGGGTCATAAAGAGGATGCCTAGATCAGTTCCAAGTTCTTTTGATCATGTCTCAGGATTTGTTGCTTTGAGGATCATCTAGCCCCTTCCTTTGTCTATACTCCACACATGTGCTAAATCTTCTGATCATTTACTTTCTACCTCACTTCATTTAGCATAATACCCTCAATTTCATCCAAGTTGCAGCAAACTGAAAAAATGTTTGGCTATTTTCATAGCTTAGTTTTGTTTTTGTGCATATATTATCACAATTTAATTATATACACATCTATTATTGGGTAGTTGAATTGTTTCCAGATCTTGGCTATTATAGATCGTGTTGTGATGAGCATAGGTGTGTCTATATTCTTCAGAATCTGAATCAACAGCAAATAAAAAATTCTGTTTGCCACATTCCAGCCAGAGCTTATTGTTTCCAGGGCTTTTGATATAAAACAATGTCACTGGTGTGAAATGATACCTCATTGTTGTTTTGGTTGGCATTTTCCTTATAATCGGAGGTGATGGACACTTTTTTTTCTTGCCTGTGATTTATCTTTATGTCTTCTCTGAGAGAGCATCTATGCTTCTCCTCTCCCCATTTTTATGGGGTTTCTTTAATTGTTGAGCTTTGGGAGTGCTTTATATATATTTGATATTAACCCTTTTCTCCAATTTATGTGGTACAAATGTTTTCTCCCACTCAGTGAGGACGTTTTTTTATTGCTCAGTTCCTTTTGAGGAGCAGATGTGGCCCCATTTGTTTATTTCTGCTTTGATAATGGTGTCAAGATCTAGGAAAGTCCTGCCTATGTTTCCTCAATGCATTTTATATAATGGTTTTGGTATCAAGGTCTTTCATCTTTTTGGAATTAATTTTCTTTATGGTGTGAAATAAGGTCTAGTTTTTTCTTTTCCTTTATTTTTCCTTTGATATCATTTTCCAAGCATCATTTGAGAAGAGACTCTCCTTGCACCTAGTACCTTTATCTTAAATTGACTGGCTGTGTATCTGAGAGTGTATCTCTGTGATCTGAGTTTTGTTCCATACTATGGTTTTGAATATTATAGCTTTGTATTATAAGTTAAAGTCTAGGCATGCAATGCCTCTCATCTTTCAATCTCAGAAATGCTTTTGTCGTTAAGGGATTTTTTGTGGTTCTATAAGAATTTAAAAGTATTTCTACAATGTCCTTGAAAAATGCTATGGGAATTTTGATCAGGATTGCATTGCTTTTTTAAATTACATCTTACTTTGGGTAAGATGATCGTTTTAATGATATTAGTTCATCTAGTCAGTGAACCAGTAACATTTCTGTTTCTTTGGTCTTTTAAAAAAACTTCCTTCAGAGAGAGAGAGAGAGAGAGAGAGAGAGAGAGAGAGAGAGAGAAGAGATAAAAGGAACGCTCCATAGAGACAGGTCAGGGAGAGGGGAGGGATTTGGGGACATTTGTGGTGGGAAATGGGCACTGGTAGAAGGATTGGTGCTCAAACCAATGTATGACCAAAACCGGACATGAACATCTTTGTAATTGTATATCTCACGGTGGTATAATAAAATATTAAAAAAGGAAAAAAAAAAAAAAATACTTCCTTCAGAAACTATTAGAATTTTAATTAAGCCTTTCACCTTCTGTTTTAGGTTAATTCCTAGATAGTTTTTTGATTTTATTTTTGGACACAAGTACAGGTGGGATATGTTTTCATGTTTTATTTTATCTTCTAAATTTATTCACATATAAGAATGCAACAGATTTCTGTGCAACGGTTTTTGTAAACTGCTATTTTTCTATATAGGTTTAGTGCCTTTTATCATCTTTGATTTTTTCTTTGACAAAAAAAATTTGGTAATTTGGAAGTTGTGTTTTTATGGACACAATTACAGATGGGATAGATTATTCTTTTTTAACCTTTCTCTAAATAATTATTTCTGTGCATTGATTTTTATAACCTGCTACTTTTCTATATAAGTTTATTGTTTCTAGAAGTCTTTTTTTAAAATTAATTCTGTAGGGTTTTCAATATACAATATCATGTTATCTGTGAATAGAAGTTTAACTTCTTTACAAATTAGAATTCCTCTAACTTCTCCTCTTTGCTTAATTGTTACATTTAGGACTTTTATTCTTTCTTTCTTTCTTTCTTTCTTTCTTTCTTTCTTTCTTTCTTTCTTTCTTTCTTTCTTTCTTTCTTTCTTTCTTTCTTTCTCTCTTTTCTCTTCCTTTCTCTCTGTCTCCTTCCTTCCTTCCTTCCTTCCTTCCTTCCTTCCTTCCTTCCTTCCTTCCTTTTCCTTCCTTCCTTCCTTCCTTCTTCCTTCCTTCCTTCCTTCCTTCCTTCCTTCCTTCCTTCCTTCCTTCCTTCCTTCCTTCCTTCCTTCCTTCCTTCTTTTCCTTCCTTCTTTCCCTCCTTCCCCTGCTCGGCGCTCTGTTATGGTCCAGGAGCAAGGTTCTTAGGAATCACAGAAACCAGCCAGTAATGCAAAAGGCAAGCGGAGTTTATTAAGTCAGGCTCTTAGGCACGCAGGCCAAGGCAAGACCCCGAGTAAGGGGAAGCTTTAGATTATATAGGCATCATTCACGTCATAACCTGCGCAATTTAACAGGATTCAAAGAACGACATTGCTCAAGTTGCACAGACAACTTGTATTGTTATGTCCTTGGATGTTCTAAACATCAGTATGCCCTGTGTGCACCCGAGCGGTTTCTAGATAACAGGAGGGGCAGTGAAACTTACTTTTCCAGGCTGCTGGTCTAAGCTTGCCCAAATGTTCTTCCCAAGGCCGGATGGGGGTGTGTGATGATAAGCCCTCGGTGACTTTCCACAGCAACCTTGGGCCTTTTGGCTCATTGAACCTGCCTGCTGTTTTTGTCCTCTAATAACTCCTAACTCTGCGCTCAGGAATTACTCCTGGCAGTGCTCGGGGGACCCTATGGGATGCTGGGGATCGAACCCAGGTTGGCCGCACGCAAGGCAAACACCCTACCCACTGTGCTATCGCTCTGGCCCAAGTTTAGGACTTTTAATGTATGTTGAATAATAGTGGTAAAAGTTAACATACTTTTTTTTTTCTTTTTTTCTTTTTGGGTCACACCTGGCAATGCTAAGGGTTTCTCCTGGCTCTGCACTCAAGAATTACTCCTGGCAGTGCTCGTGGGGCCATATGGGATTGAACCCGAGGCCGGCAAGTGCCGGCCACGTACAAGGCAAATGCCCTACCCACTTGGCCATCACTCCGGCCCCTAAAAGTGACCATTGTTATCTTTTGCCTCATCATTATAGAGGAAAGGCTTTCCATTTCCCCCATAAAGCAAGCTATTAACTGAGTTTGTTGTATATTGCCTTTCGATATTGCAACAATATAAACCTAGATATTTTTTCAATTAAATTTCTCAAGTGTAAGTTTGGTTGTGCCATTTCACTGGCGAAAAACTATTTACATCTTCTCTGTTACTAGATAAAGAATATCAACTATCCTAGAGTGTCCAACAGTGTCCAAAAAGTCTGGCTCTGGTCTTTGATTTACTCTGCCCAAATATACCATGTACACCTAAGAATAATGATTGTAGAGTTGATAGTTCTAGTATTTTAGAGCTCTTTTTGGTCAGCTTGGAATGCCATCCTATCCTTTTTTTTTTTTTTTTTTAGCTTTTTGGGTCACACCCGGCAATGCTCAGGGGTTTCTCCTGACTCTGCACTCAGGAATTACTCCTGGTGGTGCTCGGGGGACCATATGGGATGCCGGGGATTGAACCCTGGCCTGCATGGGCTGGTCGCGTGCAAGGCAAACGCCCTACCCGCTGAGCTATCGCTCCGGCCCTGTATCCAATTCTGTTGGTAAACATCACTTCTGGTATGGGATTTGGTTAAGGGATAACTCTTTTTGTGAAGTCTTCTGTAGTTTCAAAACCTCTTTCATCCAAGCCCTGCCCCTACTCTCACATACTTCTATTAGATATTTTGTACAAAAGTTTTTATTTATCCGTCTGTGATATCCTTAAATCCAGGACCATGTGACAAATAATATGTATCCCTAGTGCCTGGCATAGTTACTGACTTTTCACAGATGCAGAGTAAATGAGAAATGTTTGCATAACTCAGCTCAGATTTTTTGTGTTGCAATGCTATACCACATGTGTGCCTATTGCTCTATTTATAATAAGACCTGGCCCAGCTTTTCTCTAAACTACACTGGTTTCTTCAGAGCTATGAGCCCATCCTTTATTGATATTTCATATAATGTTGCAGAGAAAGTTGTGAGTCTTTTTTTTTTTTTGCTTTTTGGGTCACACCCGCAATGCTCAGGGGTTACTCCTGGCTCTGCACTCAGGAATTACTCCTGGCGGTGCTCGGGGACCATATGGGATGCCGAGGATGGAACCTGGGTTGGCCGCGTGCAATGCAAATGTCCAACCCGCTGTGCTATCACCTCAGCCCCAAAGTTGTGAGACTTTAACATGGATTTTTGTACCATAATTGGTATGATCTTACAAATGAAAAAAATAGCATTTATTTTCATTGAGTGGCTGTTTAATTTTCCTAGATAATTTTAAAGCAATGCCAAAATAATTACTAATTACTGTCACTCTAGAATGAATTGTATCAGGCAGTATGCTCTAATTTCTACTTTTTGTCTTTTTTTTATTTTAGTGGACCAAGGCCTATGACTTAATTAAAAACATGACAGTAAAAGTTTTAGAGTTCCCTGTGGTTTCACAAGGTCAAAGCAAGCACTGAATCACATGGCTTTATTTCTTTATTTCCAAGAACTGAATTTTTCTTCACCACTGTTTTTGCTAACTTCTGCATTACCCAACGTAAGGTTGAGAATGTTCTGTTGGGACCAGGAGTTTTAAGAATGAGAGCCCTCCATATATTAGCCATAATCAAGCTACAATATAAAGAATAGATAGTATTCACAGATTTCTAACTCCTATTTTAGTAAGTTTACTATAAGCATCATTATCATTAGAAAATATCACACAAGACCAGGAGAAAGCATAGTGCTTAAAGCACATGCCTCGTGCATGCCAAACCTGATTGAATCCTGGCATCATGTGGTACTCCAAACGTCACGGGAACATCCTTGGGTGATCCTTGCAATTCCCCAGTGTAATCGAAGTAGTTGGCGTATCCCTGTCACTGTGGGCCTGAGGAGCACTGTGTCCTTGGGTCCCTGCATTGAGTTGCCAATTAATTTGTAAAGAAGCACCAGTGGGGCACCCCTGACCTCCTGATCACCGCTCACCAAAAACGTGTAAAAAGAAATAAGTAGTTTTGTAGGCAGCCCAGCATACTGCAGAGAGTCAACGTTGATTTGAGAGTCAAAGATGTAATTTATATATTCTCTACCATTCTAGACTGAGACAGGTCTATTGAATATCTGTGTTCTTTTCTATTAGCACAGATGTTTGTGTTCTTTTTACTAACTCAGATAATCAAGAGTTGACTGTGTAAAGCTAATAATAGACTTCAGATTTCCTTCTGGAAAGCACAGAGCACATGTGAAAGGAAGCATTATTAGCTCAACAAAACTCTCAGTTTCTAATGATTAGCATTTTGACAAGCTGTTGTCTCTGAAGAAGGATTTAGATCATATATTAGATAACCTCAAAGTACTTTTTAATTTTTTTGTTTATTTGCAAGCTAAACCGTGTTTATTTTAATTAAAATATGAAAGAAATTTTCAGCTGTATTTGTTTGCTAAGCACATTTCCTAATCCGTTGAAAGTGCTGTAGACCATTAATCTGCAACTGCATCTTCTTTCTACAATTAATTATACTCTTCAGAACAGGGTAACATTATAGTAACGAATATGTCAAGTTCTTTACTAATGATGTACTTGCACCCTTAAGTTGTAGTACAAAAATTTGAAAGCTAAAATATCAAATGCAAATGAACCTAAAAATTTCCCTATTTCATATATCATAAATTTCATTAAGGAAACTTAATTATTCTTAATTTTTATAGCATATGTAATTCCAGATCTATGTTTTTTAGATAAGAGCTCATATCATATGTCCATTTTACAATATTAGTATCCTTAATATATTATCTATTATAATTAAATTTTTGTTAATTGATCATGAACAGAATATAGACCTCTATATAAGTATTCAACAATTAGATCAGTTATATTATCAACCTTATTGGTAATACTGGACAGAAAGTTCATTCGTTTCACAAATACTTTTAGTATTACAGAAAACTGAGAGTTCTACACCCAGACAAGATATTGGTTATAGAATAAAAAGCAAGACATGGTACCCTCTCCCAAAAAACTTTGTGGTATGCAAAAAATATAATCTAAAGTTATTTGTATAAAATTGTATTTAAATGAATATATAAATATATAAGAGCATACAAATCTACCATAGGAGAGTTAGGTTGTTTCACAGACTAAGTACAAAGATTTTTTTAAATAAAACCCAATATAGAAAAATACATCAGTTGATCACTTGATCACTTTACATCTCATTAGTCGATTTGCTCGAGCAAGCGCCAGTAACATTTCCATTTGATGCTATCACGTGCCAGTGTAGCCCAGTGGAATCTGCTTGCTCTAGGAATACGAAGAGCCTCAAACTGTTTGTTCAGGGTCTTGACGAAGAGTCTGACCATCTTGTAGGTGGGTAGCCAGCGTGACCTTTTGACGTCCTGTGGGATCCAGTCAGTAACGGCTCTAGTATAGCGGTCATCTCCAAATTGCATTACATGTCCAGTCTATCTGATTTTTGACACATTGGCAAATGAGACAGTATCCCTGACTCTGGATCATCGATGGAGTTCAGAGCTCCGGATTCCTCCTCTCAAATGAGTGAGACATGATATTCCAAGCATAGCTCTTTCGATTCCTCTTTGGGAGACCAATAGTGTTCTCATCCTGCTTTTGTAGGGCCCAGGTCTCTAAGGCATATGTTAATGCAGGGAGAATGGTGGAGTCAAAAAGATGTGCCCGGAGCCAGAGGTTCTTTATCCTTTTAGCTATTTTTTCAGTGCTCTTGAAGGTGTTCCAAGCAGCTCTCTTCCTCCTGCGCAGCTCAGGTTTTAGGTCATTCATCATGTTGACTTCTCAACCTAGGTACACATAACTGCTGCATTCAGAGATGTTTGTTCCATTGAGAGTGAATGGTACCTCTGGAGCTAGTTCATTTTTCATGAACATTGTTTAGTTGTGATACAGCTGTAGGCCTATCCTTCCACATTCTCGGTTGAAGTCAGCCAGCATTTGTGCCGCTTGGCTAATGTTTGGTGTTCTATTTCCAGTAATAACAATAGAAAGAATACATAGGGGAAGAAAAGATATAGAGAAAAACAGAGAAAGCGGAACCTCTGTGAGCACAAAATTTCAGACTAAGACCTTGTTTATCCGTTTGCTATGACATATAGATAGTGATCTATATGTTGATATAATGATAATGATCATTAGGATAATAATTACTTTTAAAGTATATAAATGACATTTTGGGAGACTTATTTTTTTTTTTTAATTTGGATGCTGGAATTGGAAAGATGGTACAGCAGGTAGGATATTTGCTTTGCACATGGTCAACCAGGTTTGATCCCTGGCACCAACTAAAATTCCCCCAAACCCCACTAGGAATCCCCAAAACTTATCCAGGAATAAACCTTGAGCCCCACGAGGTGTGATCCAAAGCCCCCACCGAAATCAATAAGATAAAATAATGTGGCTAGTATACCTCGTGTAGAACTTTGCAGAGAATATTCATTCAGGATTATTGTCCCTCTTTTGAGCTTCTTGACTACCTTGGAGGTAGATAGGGCGTGTCATTGTCAACATTTCAAAGTCAGGAAAAAAGATTCACTGTGGTTCAGAACAATTGCTTTATGTGACACTACTAGTAAGTATGTGGCACCAGAGCCTAAATCTTCTCATAGAACTATTCCCTCTATGCTGCAATGGGAAGTCCAGGCTTCTCCTGTGCACTTAATGAGTGAATAGATCATTCTAGAGCATTTACTCAGGGTCATGTATGTTGCTTTCACTGATGATTACTTGATTACTTGATATCCCATAGTGATCAATTTGCTTGAGTGGGCACCAGTAACATTTCCATTTGACCCTATCACATGCCAGTGTAGCCCAATGGCATCTGCTTGCTCCAGGAATACAAAGAGCCACAAACCGTTCGTTCAGGGTCTTGATGAAGAAATCAAACCATCTTTAGGTGGGTGGCCACGTGATATTTTGACGTCCTAAGGGATCCAGTGGGTAAAGGCTCTAGTCCAGCAGTCATCTCCAAATCACATTACATGTCCAGCCCATTTGACTTTCAATGACTTGAAAATGAGGCAGCATCCCTGACTCTGGATCATCGAGGAACATCAGAACTCCAGATTCATTATCTCACTTGAGAGAGGCATGATATTCCAAGCATAGCTCTTTCGATTCCTATTTGGAAGACCTGAATAGTGTTCTCACCCTGCTTTCATAGAGCCCAGGTCTCTGAGGCGTATGTTAATGCAGGGAGAATGGTGGAGTCAAACTGATGTGCCTGGAGCCGGAGGTTCTTTGTCATTTTAGCAATTTCTTCGATGCCCTTGAAGGTGTTACACACTGCTCTCTTCCTCCTGCATAACTCAGGTTTTAGATTGTTCATCATGTTGAGTTCCTGACCTAGGTACACATAACTGCTGCATTGAGAGATGTTGTTCCATTAAGGGATGAATGGAGCATCTGGAACTAGTTCGTTTTTCATGAACATTGTTTTGTTGAAATTCAGCTGTAGACCTATCTTTTCACATTTTCACTCGAAGTCAGCCAGCAATTGTGCCGCATTGGCTAATGTTTGGTGTTATTAGAATGATGTCATCAGAGAAAGCGGAGGTGGTGTAGTTGCCGACCATCTATCTTCACTCCCATTCCTTGTCATTCTAATTGTCAATGACGTTCTAGAGGGTGGCGTTGAAGAGTTTTGGTGAAATGGTATCACCCTACTGAACCCCTCTTTTGACATCAGTAATCACTTCCTTGTAGAATATTGAGATCCTGGTGGTGAATCTTTAATACAGCTCATGAAAGATCTTGATGTATTGGGTTTGAACACCCTGTTTGGCTAGGGCTTCGCTGACTGCTTCAGTCTCAACAGATTCAAAGGCTTTCTCTAAATCAATGAATGTGAGACAGAGCGGCATCCTGAACTCCCTACAAACCTCAATGAGCTTGGTTACCATGTGGATATGGTCAATTGTGCTGAATCCTTATTTGGAAGCCAGCTTGCTCACATAGTTGTCCATCTAATGTTCTGCCAATCCTGTTCAGGATGACTCGAGTGAACAGCTTGTAGATGACAGACAACAGGCAGATGGTGCGATAGTTGCCAAATTCGTGGATTTCTCCCTTCTTGAACAGTAGAACTGTCCTGCTGGATTTCCATTGGGAGGGCACCTTGTATTCAGATAGGTAGCGTGTGAAAAGCCGAGCCAGTGTATTGATGAGTACTGACAAGCAGATACTTCAGGTGTTCGGATCGGACTTTGTCTGGGCCTGGTGCTGTTCGGCTTCTTTACCGACAAAATGGCATGTTGGATTTCAGAAGGGAGAATGTTGGGAACGACATATCCATCCTGTAGAATTTGTTATGCGGGCAGGTGGATGTGGCTATCAAAGAGATCTGAGTAGAAGTCATGGATAATCTTCTCCATTGCCTTTCTGGAAGAGGTGATAGATCCATCAAGACATCGGAGGGCAGTCGTGTTGGTCTTATAGTTGGCAAAGAACAGGCGGGCATTGCGAATGCTTTTTCCAGCTTCTGCTGCATGGCCTAGAATGGAACAAACAAGGTGAGAGACAATCTGAGTTCATCATGTCGACCAAGACCATTCATGGGAACTCACCCAGTTCCAGAAGGCTGAATCGAAATGCTGGACATGGGAATATCCTGTTGGACAGTTCCACGGTGAAACTGACCACATCATATTCAATCAATGATTTTGCCTGACCAATGTCGCTGTCATCCCAAAATTCCAAACAGGATCGGACCACCATCTCCTTCATTCAAAATTCTACTTCACAGGGTTATGGCTACAAAATTTAAGAAGAGAACTCCCAGAATGACTACCAACTGAGAACTCTTTGGCACCATTGTGGCAACATGGGAAGATGCCATCATTCATGACATCAGTGAAGAATACAACTGACTGGTTCAGCATCTCCATGATTGTGCAAAAAAAAATGCTGTGAGGGAGAAAGCCACAAGAGGATGCTTGTCTTCAAAAAGTCTCGAGCTCATTCGCCAATGTAGCAAGGCAACTATAAGCTAATGTCCAAGCTCGCAGAGCAGTGCAGAGAAGCGATTCACTTATGATGCTTTCGAAAAACAAAGAGACACAGTCTGCCTTCATTTAACTTATAGTTCATCATTCAGGGCAGACTGTATGTTAGAAATGTCAATGAATTTTAATGCATCTTGTGCAAGGGTAAATTCAGAGCTCTGGGGAGAATGTGGTAAGAACATACATTCCAGTCAACAGAATTTGGGAAATGCAGTAAAGTTTTGCTCAGACCTAAGGAGTCAGCAGGAGTTTTCTGAACAGAGATTCTTCCAAACAGTGGGAGGTTTTGCGAAGTGGTAAATTAGAGCATGGTCTGTTTAAGGAACTGAGAAGGATCCAGGATCTGAAGGTGAGCTCAGAGAGCAGAAGAATATAATGTAAATTAATAGCAAGTGAAAGCTTGTCACTCTCTATAGTGATTCCTAGGACAGCTTTGGGAAGCTCAACAAGATATTTGAGAGTTGAGATTTTATTCTTGAAGCAAATGGCACTACAGTTTCCACGTTGCATAAAATGCTTGACCGGGAGAAACTGGGTTGAAAATCTGACTCATTCTCTTCTTATCCGAGGAAAGGGATCCATTCCTGAACAAGATTCTTAGACGCTTAACATTGTATAAAATCATCTCAGTTTTGAGCACCAGCATGAAAGCTAATTTGCATTTGTTTCATGTTCATTCGAACTGTGCTGAAACTTTGTAGAGTGGCAAAACAGAGCAAGTGAGACTTGGCATAGTGAATCAACCAGAACTGTAATGGAGCTCTGGAGAACAGCACAAATGCCAAATATGTAGGAGTTATAGGGCTGGTGATTGATTGTGGAAGTGACTGACTGGGAGAGGAGATGGAAGGATGAAAACGTGCTCCTCATCCTCCTGGCTTGTCAAGAAATCACAGGAGTCTCCCATATAAGATCTCAGCCTTTGGTGTTGAGAAAAGCGACTGGCACTTTTCCATATTGGGAAAATGTTAAAATCAACTGGAACAGAGGACTTTAAAACCAGTTAAAAGTCCTCTTGGATCAACATGCAGGACATAACACTTAAGTCATTGTTTCTCCTTTCTTTTCTTTTTCCTTGCTGGAAAAGCTTATTTCCTTCAGTATTTTCATTGTTCTCTTTAGAGTTTTGTATATTTCCATTTGGGTAAATTTGTTCTACAGGGTATTAGTTGTTACCTGGATTTAGGTTTTAATTTAAAAGGAAAATGTAATTATGAGGAGGATTGGGCATGTGGGTACCTGATTCATTTCCCTGGGTAGCGCTGTGACTCACAGTGATTAAGACAGCTTTCCTTTGAGAAGCCTGATGCTTGATCAGTTTTAAATTTTCCCTTTGCTGTATGTGAACAATAAGATAAGTTTCTCTCATGGGTCATTCACTGCTCTTCATCTCAACCATGAGTCAGATGTTTTGCATTTCAAAACATTATCCTGTCTACAGTGTCCCTGTTTATAAATTATGCAGAAAAGTTCTATCCATGATGGAATTCTCATTTATTGACTCTAGATTTGTATCTGTGAAGCATGTTCTGGTTGTTTCGCTGTAATTTAGTGAGCAGTTTGGGGACCAGCAAAAAGTTCCTGTCTTACTTGTGGACTAAATATCAAAACACCTGATTAGACAAAACCACAGTCATTTGTAAGCAATAGCAAATGATTAAATTATGTGGAAAGGATTACCTTGGTTGTCTGCTTCTGGTTATAGTAGGACTTTCCCCCTTTCTTATTCAAGCTCCTAACAAGAATTTTCTATACTTCCTGAACTCCATTCTCACCTCTCAGTCACCTCCTTCGACCCCAAAGCTAGTTTACTATCATATAGAAGTCTTAGTTTCCCCAGATTATCTTTTCTAAAGACAGCAGCCAAAGTATTTATTTGTAGGTTTTGGTTTGGAGGAACCTCACTGAGCCATGAGTGGGGCTTCCTTCTGGCTCTTCTCTCAGGGATCACTCCTGGAGGTGCTTGAGAACTATATGAGCCAGGGATCGAATCTAGATGGGCTGCATACAGAACCCTCAGTACTATCTCTGGCTCTCCAAAAACTTTGTCTTCCTTCACCTATCCTAGGAAGGACTGTGCAAATGTTTCTGTGACGGCGTGCTTTCCTGGTCTCACTTCGTCTGCTCTCTCCCTCCTACCTGTTTTATCCAGGGATTTCAACCGTATCAGCCCAACCATGTCCTCTCCAGCACAGGATGAGATCCTCCACATTGTATCTCGCATATCCACACTGGAGTGCCAAATTTAAAAATTCACATGTCCTGTGGTCCACTCCACTTAAGTCCCTCTTAGGTCCTTCCAAATCAGCATGGCTGGGTTAGTTTTCCAGGACAGCCACAGAAGAAAAAAAGTACCTCAGATTGTTATGAGACAAGAGAAATGTATTCTTCCACAGTTCTGGATGCTGGTAGTTCGAGTGTCAGTGGAGCTTCACTACCTTTGAAGTCTCTCAGGAAGACTCCGTTTTCTCATCAGCTTCCAGGAGGTTATGGCTCTGGAAAAAAACCTCGAGTGAGGTGGCACCCTCATCCCATCACCTTTCCCAGGTTCTTTTGGTGTTTTCTGTTTCTGTGCTCTGTGCCTCTCTTATAAACACATCAATCCCTGGGTTTGGGGCCAACCTTAATTGCCTTTGTTCATGTTTTGTTTTATTGCATATTCATAAGTTTCTTGATTACAGAGATGTTCCTATCTAGTGGCATCTCTGTATTAGTAAATGAATTATTGCCTAATGAATATTTGCTGACAAAAGGTAAAGAAGCAGGCTGGAGTACAACAGGTACAACGTTTAACATGTACCTGGCTGACCCAGGTTTCATCCCCCAACGCCACACAATTGTACTCCCACCCCGCTAGGAGTGGTCCCTGAGCACAGAGTTACAGTAAGCCTGAGTATTGCTTGGTGTGCCCCAAACTAACCAAATATTAAATAAATAGATAAATAAATCACTTCACTTGATCTCTTGACATCCCGTTATTCATCGATTTGCTCTAGCGGGCTCCACTAACATTTCCATTTGACCTTGCCACGTGCCAGTGTAGCCCAATGGCATCTGTTTGCTTCAGGAATACGAAGAACCTCAAACTGTTTGTTCAGGGTCTTGACGAAAAAGTCTGACCATTTTGTAGGTGGGAAGCCACGTGATCTTTTGACGTCCTGTGGGATCCAGTCAGTAATCGCTATAGTCCAGTGATTGTCTCCAAATTGCATTACATGTCCAGCCCATTGATTTTTGATGCCTTGGCAAGCGAGACAGTGTCCCCGACTCTGGAACGGCGTCAGAGGTTGGAACACCGGATTCTTTAGATAAATAAATAAATGAAAGAAATTAGTCAAGAAAAACTAACCTGAAAAATCTTATAAGAAATCCACATCAGTATTAATTTTTTAAAATGGGACTAAATCTTATTTTTTCCCAAGTCAGTATGCTAACAAAATCCATCAAGAATCAGTCAAACGTTTTTAAAGTTAATTTAAAACTTTGAAGTTAATTCAAAACTTTCCAATTATATTTCACCTTGAAAAAATGGTTCCCAAATATTTGGCACTGAAAAGTACAATTACATTACACGCTGGCTAATTTTAAACTTTGCATTTTCATTCTTCTTTTAAAATATTAATTGAAGCACACACAGTTTTCTAAGGTTATGTAGTTTCAGGTATGTATAACATTTCAGGTATACATTACAGTATACATTCACATCTTGTATATCGATATCTGGAATATTCTGTTATATTTACCAATAAAAGTTATGTTTCTTCCCTTCACCATGCAGTTTTTTATTAATAATAGTATTTCTACCTTTGGTGCTACTATAGAACATGATTTTTTTTTATCAAACATGTCATCCAAAAGGACAAGGTTAATCAACTACAACATTCTAATTATAATAGGAAAAGAAAAAAAATGAAAGGAGGGGCCAGAGTCCAGTGGGTGTTTGGACTATTTGCATTTGCATTTGCTTTGCATGAGACAGACCTGGGTTCCATATGGTTCTCTGAGCATCGCCAGGAGTAAATCCTGAGTGCAAAGCCAGGGAGTAACCCCTGAGTATCTCCAAGTGTGACCCAAAAACCAAAAAAAAAAAAAAAAAGGAAATAAAAGTAATGTTGGATGTCCCCCTGAAGAAGTAAAAGAAAGTGCTATGTGTACTTGGTAGCTGCATGTTTTTATAAAGTACTGAGGCTTCTCCATCTATATTAAGTGAAAGGTCTGATTGAATATTTAGGCAACCAAGGAGTTAAAAGGGATCAGACATGTGGGGGTGTATTTAATATGCCTAAATTAATAAATTTTCTCCCATGATAGGAACTCTGGTAGACATTTATGCTCGAAATTATTGGAAATGCCCTCAGTTCAACTAAATCAGTTTAGGTCACATAGGTGTTGATGAGAAGAAAGCAAAATGTACTTCACAGCATTAATTATGTAGGCAAACGAGAATAACTCTAGAAAGTTAACTATGTGCCTCATAAGAAGGCAAGTCTTCAGAAGAAATTCTGTCTTGGTATTCTACTGCACTCCACATTAGTGCTACTTGATAGCATTCCATTCACATGACTTTCAGAACACATAATTATAATATTCACTAATTAAATGGAAAAAGTGAGCCAAATTAGATATAGTGAGGAAAGTATCTTGGCATAAACCAGTGGGTCTACTTAGATTTATTGTCATTAAATTATCCTAAGTAGACACTAGCATTCACAGCTTAGTATTTATTATTCTTCACCTATTTTTAGTTCATTTTGACAAATTCAAGGCAGAAGATTCTAGCTTTACTGTATTGTGTGGGGGCTCAAGGTACTTATGTAACTAAAGCCTTATATAGCAGTTTTCTTCACTCAAGATTCATTTTTGGCAGGCAGGGTAATTTTAGAGTAGTTAAAACATTTTCCTTCCTTCAACCATAAAATGTGTCATTTTCAACTGGTGTATTATAGGTAAACCATATCTAGTATTATTTTGAATGTTTACATGTTTTACATACATTATTTAATCTTTAAAATAGTATTTTAAGTAGGTACTCTGTCTCCTGGGGTTACAGATAGAAACAAAACACAGAATCTTTAATAACTTGTCCACATTCACATGGTGGAAGGAATGGGACTTGAGCAGGTTTCCATCATTTTGACTCTTAACCACCACTTTATCCTGCTTCTCAATTATATTGTTAGATCATTTTTTATAATATATTTTTAGAAAGCACAGGCCAGTTTTGCTTATAATTGTGACTTGCTGACAAAGAGACATACCTATTTCCTCCTTCTAATTTTCCCCCAAATCTCTCAGTGTCTCGATGCATAAGGGAAGTAACTACTGTTATCGAGGTCATTTTTTTCCCTTATTCTGCCAGTATTTATGGTATGCCTTATGCTTCAGTCAGAGTTAAGACATGGGATATAGACCTGAAAGCCTCAGCCCTTAGCAAAATGGAATTCAAAACCTGGGAACTCATGCGTAAAGGAAAGATCAAATAGCATGCAATTTGTTGCTGAAAGAGTAAGGAGCAAAGATCTGGTAGTTTATTGAAAGAGATAAGAGAGCATGCCTCTGTAGAAATGCCACTGCCTCGTTCTCCCGGATTACTTACAGCATATTGAAGAGAAATCTCGGGCTGGCGCCACAGCACAATGGGTAGGACATTAACCTTGCACATGGCCAACCTGAGTTCGATCCCTGGCATTCATATGGCCCCTGAGGAACATCAGGAAGACCCCTGAGTATTGCTAGGTGTGGCCCAAAAGAGCAAATAAAAAAAAAAGAAAGAAGAGAAGCCACGGGATTATGCCATGGGATTATCATTGTCATTGGGATGACAAAACAAATTGTCCTTTGTCAACCAATTATACTAAGTAGTGTATAATAGTGTTCAGCCATGAAGCTTTTCAAGGTCTCCAAAGCAATACCGACAAATTTAAAATAGTATTTATACAAAATTAATTTTTTTAGAGAAAAGGCACCAATATTCCCAAGGTAAGACTTTAAGATATTATCTTTATTATTTTAGTTCTGACTACTAACTAACTAACTAACTAACTAACTAACTAACTAACTAACTATATATATATATATATATATATATATATATATATATATATATATATACATATAGTTAGTTTGGTTTTATTACTGGTTTTGGCATATTGAATATGCATCGGACAGCTTGCCAGGCTCTGTTGTGCAGATGGTATATTCTCGGTTGCTTGCAGGGTTCTCTGAGAGGGGTGTGGAAGTAAATTGCGTGGCCGCTCCAAGGCCGTGCACAACGGGAGAGCTGGTATCTGCTCTGCCTGTGGTATCTGCGTCTGTGGCTCAAGCATTCCTGGGCTTGAAATACTCTCCTCTGAAGGGCGGGTCTCTGAAGGGCGGGTCCTTGTAGGCTGGAGATTGGATTAATCTCTTGGGTGGAGATCTGAAGAGCTACTTGGAAGTGCCCATTCGAGGAAATCGATGAACAATGGGATGTCTAGTGATCTAGTGATCTAGTTTTGTTTTATAGGGGCCACACCTGGCAGTGCTCAGGGCTCACTCCTGGCTCTGTACTCAGGGCAAGCTTGGGGAGCAACTCGGGTGACGGAATTGAAGCCAGGTTGCCCACATGCAAAGCAGGTTCCCTACCCATTGTACTATCTCTCCAGCTCCATAAAAATTTCATTATAGTTTCATATTCTTTGCCTTGGTTCAATTCTCAAGGCATCAGGAACTTTGCTAATGCTTTTTTTTAAATACCCAATCCACCTACTAATACTTTCTTTAGATCCCAGGGAACAGAATTTTCTACTCTGTTTTCCTCAAGTTTTTTTTTCAAACACTGTCAGTCATGCAAAAACCAGAATATAATTTAAAAAAAAGCTTGTTTTGTTCAAAAATTATACCAAGAGCTGGTAGGATTGCTCAGTGGTCTGGAGTGCACACTCTGCACATGCAACCTGAGTTCAAGCTCTGGCCCCATGTAGCCCCCAGCATGGTGAGTGGTCCCTGAAGCACTTATAGGAGTGATTGCCAAGGACTGAGTCAGAAAAGCCTTTGATGACTGCCGTATATGGTCCCCAAACATAGCAGAAAGTGAATAAATGTAAACAAGAATTTTATCACAGCAAGCCGCCAATCAGCTGACCAGTTAATTTTTTAAAGTTAAGGATATTAGTGTGACTGCTGTGTATAAAGGATGTCTGAGAGTAAATGAAACCGTAAACTTCTATCATTGCAATAGTCAGTGTGCCCATGATTTTATTGTCCAATTAGAGCTGAATTGGGATTCAGTAGTACATTTACTGGACCCTTATTAGCTGTGTAACTTCTTTAGTTCCTTTAAATTTTGTTTTAATTTGCAGAAATGAGGGAAGACGCAACTACCTTCAAGAAGTGTCTGTCAGGTATCTTTTATTTACGAGGCATCTTTATGCAGTTGTAATCATGGCATAGCTATAGTAGAATAACAGTGAAGCATTGGATCATGTTATTTATCTTCACAGGAAATATTTCTGTTAATTCTACAGTCTCAGCTCTCAGGTGTTTTCCCTGTGAAAGGTCCTGTGACTTCCATACTTGAAAGTACAAATCAATATTCATGATTCCCTTTCTCCACAGAATGTCCTAACGAAATAATTTGAGCTTTCAATCTCTTACCCTTTCTGCAACTCCCCAAATGAAGCTATCATCAAAAATACTTTCCAGACAAAGTAAACATGGAATTAAAAGGTCTATACAACTGCCCCTTCAGAACAACTATTTGTTTCTGGGTAACAGCTGTATTCACCTGAGTGAGCACCAGGATACAGGAGGAAAGCTCATAAGGTTCCCAGATGGTTGAATTTTATACTAAGGAAAGGATTTAAATCAGCATTTTAAATGTCACCTTACTAATGTGATTTTTTTTTCCATCTCTAAGTTTGGCAAGAAATTGTTTTTCATATGCGTTAAGTTCTGATGAATATCTGAGGTCATAACTGAGTCAAATAAGGAAGAATTTTCCTTTAACTGGAGCAGTCGAATTCAGAACTTTATTTTCATAGGGCAAGTGATTTGACAATCCATGTATTCGTTTGTCATTTATTCAGTTTTGTGGTTGAGAGCATTCTAAATGCACACCTATGAAATTCTCTCATTAAACTTTTTATTGGGGCTGTACTTCTTATGGCAGTTTTATGTGATGGTAGTCTATATATAAAATTTCTCATTTTCTTGGTGTCTTTCACTGTTGACATCTAAAGATTTAAAAGACGGGGAAGGATATTAAGATTCTTTTGCTTAGGTCTAAAAGTTATGAATGTATGATTCTATTTTTTTTCCTTTTGGACCATACCCAGCAATGCTCCAGGGTTACTCCTGGTTCTGCACTCAATAATTACTCCTGGCAGGGCTTGGGGACCATATAAGATGTTGAGGATCCAAAAGAGCAAGAACAGCCAGTGCTGGCATGGATGTGGGGAGAAAGGGACTCTCATCCATTGTTGGTGGGAATGTCGACTGGTACAGCCTTTTTTGAAAATAATATAGACATTCCTCCAAATGCTAGAAATTGAGCTCCCATTTGACCCAGTCATACCACTTCTGGAATATATCCTGGGAAGCCAAAACACACAGCAGAAACACCATCTGCACTTTTCTATTCATAGCAGCACTATTCACAATAGCCAGAATCTGGAAACAACCAGAGAGCCTGAGAACTGATGACTGGATAAAGAAAACTTTGGTACATTTACACAATGGAATATTATGCAGCTGTTACGAAAAACCAAATTATGAAATTCGCCTATAAATGGATGGACATGGAGAGGATCATCCGGAGTGAAATTAGCCAGAGGGTAAAGGACAGATATAGAATGACATTTATTTGTGGGATATGCGTGTGTGTGTGTGTGTGTGTGTGTGTGTGTGTGTGTGTGTATTATGAAACCAATATCCAAGGCCAGGCAAAACATGGATTAGGAGGTCTTGTCAATGTGTGGGTGTCTGAGGTTAGGTAAGACAGAGAAGGAAACTGTACTAATAATCATTGGAAATATCAGCCTAGAAGTGAGCATTGAGTAGAGGCAAAAGGGATATACATGATAATCTGTAAATGTATATATTACAAGCCAGAATGTGTAAGAGAAGGAAGAGAGAGAGAGAGAGAGAGAGAGAGAGAGAGAGAGAGAGAGAGAGGGGAGAAGAGAGGAGACAAAGACCCTTCCATAGAGGCAGGCTAGAAGAGGGGGAAGGGAATTGGGGACATTGGTGATGGGAAATAAGCACTGGTAGAGGGATGGGTGCTGGAACACTGTATGACTGAAACCAAGCATGAATATCTTTGTAGTTATATATCTCACAGTGGTATAATAAAATATTTTTATAAGAAGAAAGAAATTAAACAAAACTATAAAAAAAAGAAGCTGAGTATCTAGCCCAGGTTGGTCACTTGCAAGGCAAGCTCCCTGCCCTCTATAATATATCTCATGTCCCTAAATGGATAATTCTTATTCATTCCTTTTTCATACACACATATGCATATGATATATACATACATATATATATGCATATATATACCTTTTCTGAATGGTTAGACATGTAAAAGCAACAATATTCTAAAAAGTTATTTCCCAAAAAAAATAGTTAAAGCATTCACTATGAAATTTCTCTCTGACCCATTAGTTTATGACTTCATTTTAAATTTTAGTTTATTATATCTGTACAAAACACAATCGAATTTTAAACTGTTTCTCCTTCACATTTTATTTATTTATTTGTTTGTTTGTTTGTTTATTGCTTTTTGGGTCACACCCAGCGGTGCTCAGGGGTTACTCCTGGCTTGCACTCAGGAATTACGCCTGGCGGTGCTTGGGGATCATATGGGATACCGGGATTGAACCCGGGTTGGCTGCATGCAAGGCAAACGCCCTACCCACTGGACTATTGCTCCGGCCCCCTCTTTCATATTTCACATTTTAAATCAGGTTATTTGCATTTGTAATTTCAAAGATATGATGTTATTGCTATTAATAAAAAGTCATTGTACCTGAGTTTTATTACAAATACACAAAGCAGAGTGAATTGTCCTATCTGATATCTCTTAACAATCCTGTGAGGTAGGATACAGAGGGAAGAGAAATTTCCCCCCTACCCATTCGAATGCATACACATTGGGATCGTACAAAACATCTCATAGTAAATGGAAGAGACACCCAAAGGAAAGAACTAGCTAGCTCCAAATGTCAGTGTTGTCAAGATTGAGAAATTCTGATATATCCAAACAGTTATCTAAATCAATAGATGGGTAATTCCATCAGTTATTTTTTACCATAAAGCCTTCAAAATAAAGCCTATCTAGATTTATAAACCACAAGTAAATCTGAATTCATTGTTTCTGGAAATCAGGTGTTATTTTATTAAATCATACTTATTGTCTAACAACAGAAAAGATCAGGCATCAGACAAGGTTGTTGCTCTCACTATTAATCAACGTGGTATTGAAATTAGAGCAAGACCAGCTAGGCAAGAAAAATATAGAGTCAATCAAACTGGAAAATAATAAGCTAAACTAGCACTATTTACATATGCATGTTAACATACATAGAAAACTGTAAAGAATCAACAAACTTTTGTTTGAAACAATGAATTAGTGATATGGAAGGCTACAAAATTAATAAGCAAAAATCATTACATTTCTAAATGAAACAATAAACTAGACAATAGGTCAAGAAAATAATTGTTTCAAAAAAATAAAAAATCTGGAAATCAGCACAGAAGATAAAACACTACTTTGTCATGGCCTTTTCTGTCAAAGGACTATGATATCAAAACTATACCACTGCTGGAACAAATATAACACCAAGAAATGGGAAAACATTCCATGGTCATGAATGGGAAGAATCAACATTTTAGAACTGACCATCCTAGCTAATACATTGTACAGATTTCAATGAAATAACATAGGAATGACATGAAGTGGCAAACAATGGCAATTGTCAAGATTATAGAAAATCATACTAAATGTATGCGGAGCCATTAAACTTCCCCAATAGCTAAAACAATCAAGAAAAAAAAAACATAGTAAGCATCACATTACCAAGCTCTAAAAAATAACATAATGTTATAGTGATCAAAACAGTGTAGTATAATAAATTCTTAAAATTCAAAGATCATAAATAAACCCTCAAATATATGTATAATTAATTTGTAATGAAGGATTCAAGAGCATAAGAAAGAGGAAGGAAGGACTTTTCAACAAATTGTGGTCAGTAAACTGCAATAGAATCAATGAAATTGGAACCATCTCACATTAAATACAAAAGATAACTCAGAATAGATTAAATACTTAGGTGTTCACTTGATCACTTGATCACTTGAATCCCGTTATTCATCGATTTGCTCAAGCGGGCGCCAGTAGCATTTCCATTGGACCCTATCACGTGCCAATGTAGCCCAATGGCATCTGGTTGATTGAGGAATATGAAGAGCCTCAAACCGTTCCTTCAGGGTCTTAACAAGGAAGTCTGACCATCTTGTAGGTGGGCGGCCACGTGATCTTTTGACATCCCGTGGGATCCAGTCGGTAACGGCTCTAGTCCAGCGGTTGTCTCCAAATCGCATTACATGTCCAGCCCATCTGATTTTCGAGGCCTTGGCAAACGAGACAGCGTCCCTGATTCTGGAATAGCGACGGAGGTCAGAACTCCAGGTTCCTTCACTGAGTGAGGCGTGATATTCCAAGCACAGCTCTTTCGATGCCTCTCTGGGAGACTCGAGTAGCATTCTCATCCTGCTTTCGTAGGGCCCAGGTCTCTGAGGCATATGTTAATGCAGGGAGAATGGTGGAGTCGAATAGATGTGCCCGGAGCCGGAGGTTCTTTGGTGTTAGAATCCATAAAGTATATTAAAGAAAACATAGGCAAAATGCTCCATCAAACATACTGGTGTTGGTGGCAAGTTCTGATACTTCAAGAAAAAGCTTGAATCAGCACATTTGTTGGATTAAAATAGCCATGTCTAGGTCAGAACTGCTCAAAGTAGATATAAAGAACTGACAGCATAATGTCAATTCAAATACAGCACTAGACATGCTGACAAGTGTGGCTGACATTTTTTATTATAAGTATTTTACAGTGAAGGGATGAGTGCATTAAATTTATCTTAGTTTGCTTATTTTCAAGGTAGACTGAAATGTTGTCCATTTCTAAAGTATTTCTCTGTTACTTCCGGAAAGTCTCCATTCTTTAATCCTTACTCCTAATGAAATTTTAATTCTAATTTCTTCAAATCACTAAAAAGGAGTTAGCAGCTTTATTTGCATATGTACGGGTTGTAATGCTTCAAGTGATAGACAACTGTAAGATCAAAACCAGGCTTCAAACAGAATAACAGTTTGAGGCCAGAAAGATAGTACAGGGTACTTGCGATGTGTGCAGCTGACCTGGGCTCAATACCTTTCAGCCCGTATGATTCCCCAACTTTATCTCAGAGTGATCCCTGAAGTCAGAGCCAGGAGTCTGCCGTGAACACTACCTTTGAACACAAGCAGAGAGAGAGGCAGACAGACAGAGAACAAGTCGGGCGAGGGAGGAAAGGGAGAAGTAAGAGTAGGAATAGCGAAGGATCAGAAATTGATAACGAGTCCTTGTAAAACCCCATAGTAGAGATCAATCAGCTTGAAAATTTGTCAGTCTTTAAATCACTCAAAGACACATTCCACAGTGTCATGTTTTCTAGAAAAATTTTTCACTTTTTGTATCACTCAGAGACGCACATTCCATAGTGTCTAATTAGCCTGAATTGGGCATCTATACTCTTGATCAGGAGAGGACAAGACCCTGTGATTAAAACTCTCTCCCATCTCTTAGAAGAAAAAGTATGTCACCAAATGAAAGATCATTACACAGCCAGAATCCACAAGACAACCTCCTCCTGGCATTTCACTTTTCCTCTCCTGATTGTTCTGAGATGGTAAGAACTATAATTCTGCATCTTCCTATTTCTATGATACCTTTACTGATTCTTTTATTGTTTTCTTAAAAGGACGTGCATGTACTTGCTTATTCTTCCTCTTTTCTGACATTAGCACACAGTTCCTCTCTTACCCTTAGTGGGAAATCCCACTACCAAGTGCCCATAAAATTCAAAAAGAGAATTTGGATATATGTAACAATCTGTAAAATGATGGGGAAACTATGCCTGTTATTTAGTAATTATCTTTCTAAATATGTGAGATGTTTTCACACCATATTTCGCTGTACTTTGAAGTTCAACAGCTCTGCCGAATATAAGGGAACATTGTGGGGGAATGCTGATATTAAAAATGCCCTGATAAGATGATATTATTCATTTTAAAAAACTATTAATATTAAAAAATGAAATCATGGCTGGAGAGATAGTAGAGGTGTAAGGTGCCTTCTTACATGTGGCCCACTGTAGCTCAATCCCCGGCTCTGCTTTTGGTCCCCCAAGCACCATCGAGAGTGATCCTTGAGAACAGAGCCAGGAGGAAGCCCTGAGTACTACTAGGTGTGTGGTCTAGTCTCCCTCTTCCTCCTCAAAAATATTCCTGTGTTTAAACCTGGCCGTGGTAATAGAATTTAAAAAAGTGGAAAGATGAGAAAACCTGGCCATATTTTTATGACGTATTTTTAAAAAGATCGGTTGTCATCTATAAAAAGTACCACATGTGGGATAGAAGATAGCGCCAAAGGGCAAATGTCATGCATTCCATGGCCCTGAGTTAGATCCCTAGTACCACGTGCCACTTCACGCCCCACCCCCACCCCCACCCCTTGCAGTGCCAAGTGGACCTGTGCCTTCCTGGACCTGTGCAGGGTCATATCACTGACCCTGGCCATCTCAGCCAGGCTGAACACTCAGGCATCCCCTGAGCACTGTCCAGGCTGAGCACTCAGCACATCCCCTGAGCACAGGCATCCCACCACACAAGACAATAATATATATGAATGCATTTAGAAAACTAAAGAAGGAAGTAGAAAGCACTATAATATGAAGCCATGTTTATGTATGACGAGCCCTCCTCTAACAAGCTTGTTTCATATTTGAATGTGAGACTGGGAAAACATCCTAAAATGCCATTTACAAATAAAGGAATTTTTTTAAGTAGAGGTAATTAAGCATTTTCTCCTTATAAACATCTTACTGTTCACTGAAATCCTAAGCAGCTGCAGTATGTTCTGACTAATTACAGCTGAAGCATTAGAAACAGCATGATAAGAACCCTAAGTGGTATCACTATGATACAAGTATGGTTTTAAATTCTTAAGTTCTGTGTAATTCAAGTTTTATTCACACTTGGGTCATAAATTTTAAAGAAGTAAGACTAGTGTTAATTTGGGTCACTGACAATGTAGTTAAATGTCTTAAACGGTGGAATATTTTAACAAATTGCAAAACACTGCTAATTCAGGTGTCCCTTTTAAAAATTTTCTGTTGTTATGTAATGGACTTTTATCTTGGTGTTATCAGTGGAAATTAGTTTTTTCCCAGAGAAATGTTTGTTTCCTTAATAATAAAGCATAGTATTCTTAGGTACCAATTTAGAAGCAAAGATCTGTTCTTTACAGAGGAAATTATAAAACTGTAAAATTTTAAGGTCAGGGGTAAATCGACTTCTTTAATAACGAATTCATTAGATCTTTAATTCCTACCTTTGCACAACCTTTTCTTCCGTGAGCCTGAAATCTTTGATGGTCAATTTATTGGTATCTTTGAATCCCAGGTAATAGGAACTATTTAGTGTTGTAATCTCTCCTTTTGGAACACTCACCAATAATCCCAAACTCTGAGCCCAATGTTGTGATAAACATGAAGAACAACACAGGAAGCATATTTCCTTGAGCACATGTGTTGCCTAGATAGATAAGGACAGCTTCAGTTCAACCCTAGAAAATAATAGGGGCGCTATAACCCTAGATGAGGGCTATGCAGTAGATGAGATTTAAAGTTCTAATTGGGGGAAAAGGCAGTTGGGATATGGAAGGGACCACAATGACAAAGATAGTTGTAAATTATTACTCTGGGTAAAAATTGCATGCTGAGAAGCCGGAGCAATAATACAGTGGGTAGAGCATTTGCCTTGCATGCAGCTGACCTGAGTTCGATCCCTGGCATCCCATATGGTCCTCCAAGCAGTGCCAGGAGTAATTCCCGAGCATTGGTCAGTGTGACCCAAAAAAGCAGAAAAGAAAAAAGAATTGCGTGCTGAAAGTAGGTAAAGGGACAAACAGGACGAGAGCCTCTCAGTGTCTTTATTCATAATGCAGAAGGAAGGAGGGAGGGAGGGAGGGAGGGAGGAAGGGAGGGAGGAAGGGAGGGAGGGAAGGAGGGAAGGTAGGTGGGAGGGGAGGGAGGGAGGGAGGGAAGGTAGGTGGGAGGGAAGGAAGGAAGGATGGAAGGAAGGTAGGAGGGAAGGAAGGAAGGAAGGAAGGAAGGAAGGAAGGGAAGGAAGGAGGGAGGGAGGGAGGGAGGGAGGGGAGGGGAGAGGAGGAAAGGAAGGAAGGAAGGAAGGAAGGAAAGAAAGGAAGGAAGGAAAGAGAAGGAAGGAAGGAAGGAAGGAGGAAGGAAGGAAGGAAGGAAGAAGAAGGAAGGAAGGAAGGAAGGGAAGGAAGGAAGGAAGGAAGGAAGGAAGGAAGGAAGGAAGGAAGGAAGGAAGGAAGGAAGGAAGGAAGGAAGGAAGGAAGGAAGGAAGGAAGGAAGGAAGGAAGGAAGGAAGGAAGGAAGGAAGGAAGGAAGGAAGGAAGGAAGGAAGGAAGGAAGGAAGGAAGGAAGGAAGGAAGGAAGGAAGGAAGGAAGGAAGGAATCCCCTGCCATTGACACAGGCTGGTGTGGGGGGAGGGATTGGCAGAAGGGACAAGGTGGGAGAGGGATGAAACATTATGTGACTGAAACCCTATCATGAATGGCATCAAGATAGACAGTCTTGTAACTGTGATCTCAAGGTGATCCAATTGAAAAAAAAAGTACTAAATGCCTAGGGGTTGTGAACTCACTGTAAAAAGCAACTGGGCAACTTCACACAGAACAACCTCATCTGCTTTCAGATTTCCCCCCTGTGATCTCATATTAGAGACTTAATTGCAAGAAAAGCTTTGAAGCTCAGTTTATCCTTGTCACTTAAACCATGTTTTCCTTTTCATCTAAACTTCAGTGGTGTGCAGCTGATTTCTAAGCCCATCCTTCAACCGTAGAATTTGTTATATCCCGGTGCTTCTTTTTGGAATTATGTTCTTTTAAAACACACCTTTCCTCAGAGATTCAGATTCTTGTGGTCATTTCGAGAAAGGAACTAAAAAGTTGTAAGAATGTTATATCTTGCATAGAGTTTTTTTGTTTTGTTTTGTTTTGTTTTGTTTTGGGGCGCTGCATGCAGTAGCACTAGGACTTACCTCTGACTCTGTGCACAGGTATCAGTTCTAGCCTTCAGGGGACCATGCAGCACCTGAGATTGTAGCGCCTGAGCATTGCCAGGTGTGACCAAAAAAGCAATAAACAGATAGATAGATAGATAGATAGATAGATAGATAGATAGATAGATAGATAGATAGATAGATAGATAGATAGATAGATAGATAGATAGATAGATAGATAGATAGATAGATAGATAGATAGATAGACAGACAGATAGAATGAGATAGACAGACAGATAGATAGAGAATGATAGATAGAATGATAGATAGATAGACAGACAGACAGACAGATAGATGATAGAAAGAAAGGAAGAAAGAGGAAAGAAGGATAGGAAGGATAGGAAGGAAGGAAGGAAGGAAGGAAGGAAGGAAAGAAGGATAGAAAGAAAGAAAGGAAGGAAGAAGGAAGGAAGGAAGGATAGATGGATGGATGGAGAAAGGAAGGAAAGGATGGATGGAAGGATGGAAGGAAGGAAGGAAGGAAGGAAGGAAGGGAAGGAAGGAAGGAAGGAAGGAAGGAAGGAAGGAAGAAGGAAGGAAGGAAGGAAGGAAGGAAGGAAGGAAGGAAGGAAGGGAAGCAGCAACTCGGCACCATTTTGGTTCTAGGATATGAAACTTTTGTCACACAGCAACTCTGTACCATTCATTCTTTCACATAAGGTATTTTTGTGCCTATTTAAATAATCTAAATATAGAAGAATTGTAGCCCACTAACCCAACATACCCTATAATTCACTCCATACTTGTATAAAGTTTTAAGTTACATTTTTTGGTTACAAAAAGTTGCAAAAAAAAGAGAAAATAAAAGCATTGTGGAAGAACATATGCCCACCACCAAACACCCTATATTCAGTAGTTATCACTTACCAGGTGGCTTATCCATATATCCCTCCCACTGTCCCTCTGTCCTTCTCTCTCAATCTTATTGAAGAGTTGAAAAGTACGTTTTGGGTTCCAGGTTACTCCTAACTATGTCAATCTTCCTCTAGAAGAGGGCTCTCTGCTCAGTCCCATAATGTGGTCGCATTCCTAAAAATCAGTAATGCTTATTTTATTTATTTATTTTTAGGTTTGGGGCCATGCTTAGCAGTTCTCAGAGTTTATTCCTGGCTCTGTGCTGTGGGGTTCTCACTCCTGGTGTTTCCTAGGGGACCATATGTGGTACAAGAAGAGAACTCAGGTCAGCTGCATTCAAGACGAGTATCTTACTTGCTGTACTATTGCATGGGCCCTAATAGTTTCTTTTGGTGGTTTATTTATTTAATTAGCAATACAACTATACTATTGTTTATTCTTGCATTTCTCCTACATCATCTCTACCACCAGAGAGCCTGGATCTTCCACCATTATCCCATGATCCCCTTTCCCAGCCCTGACCTGGCAAACTCAGATCACAGGACTATTGAGAACCTTGGAATGATTTCCAATACCTGGCTTTGTTTTCTTATATGCCACAAATTAATGAGATCATCTGATGCTTGTCTTTTCTCCTTCTGACTCATTTCACTTGGTATGACTCCCTCAAATTCCAAACAAGTTGCAGCAAACAGCTTTATTTCACCTTTTCTTATAGCTGAGTAGTAATCTATTATGTACATATGCCACAACTTCTTTAACCACTAATTTATTGTTGGGCACTTGAATTGTTTCCAGATCTTGCCTGTACTAAATTTTTTCAGCAAAGAACATAGGTGCATGTGCATATGTTGGATTAATGCCTTTGTGTTTTAATGGGGGAGTACATGACTGGGAATTACAGGGTTAAAGGGCATCTATATTAATTGGGGGCATCAGTATACCTAGCTAATTCTCAGGGCTTATTCCTGGCTCTGAGCTCAGGGATCACTCCTGGTGGCATCAGGGATCGATGAGGTGTTGGGAATAGAACCTGGGTCAGACCAGTACAAGCCTCCTCCCTAACTACTGTACTATCATTCCAGCTGCTCTCTTCTTAATTTTTTTTTGAGGAATTTTCAAATGGTTTTCTGGAGAGAATTCAAGTTGCAGATACACCACCAGTGAATAAACATTCATGTGATCAAGATCTTTGCCAGCGCTGGCTGTTCCTGGACTTTGAGACACAAGCCATTCTTGGTGGTGGGAGGTGACACCTCTTTATCATTTTGGTTTTTATTTCCCTGCAAATCAGTGATAAGATGCATATTTTTCTATGCCTGTTGAGTCTTGAATCAGTTTGAAGGGATTGGCAGTCTATCTCTTCTTTCCATTTTGAGGTGGGGATGTTATGGTCACACACGGCTATGCTCGGGTCTTCTGAATCTGTGCTCATAAGTGTCTCATGGAAATGCATAAATAGGCGTATATGGTGCCAGGGATCAAATTAGGGTTTGTTTGCACGGAAGTCAAGTGACTTTCCCAGCCCTGCCCTGCCTTTTCCCAGTGTTTCATAGGATTGTTTGTTGCTCTTATTGTTGAGCTTTGAGGGTACTCCATATATCATGGGTATTAGTCCTTTGTCTAATGAGTGAAGTGCAAATATTTTCTCCCAATCAGTAGGCTGTCTTTTAATTTTCAGCCTCATTTCATTCACAGTGCAAAAAGTCTTTTGTTTAATATCGTCCCATTTCTTTATTTCTGCTTTTAATTTCTTGGCCAATCGTGACAATTTCTTAGTTTATATCTAATCAATTTGTCCAGCCTACCAATCTATCTAATTTGCTCATTTTCTTTTGCGAGGGTCATGCCCAGCAATGCTTAGGGGTTGCTTTCTGGCTCTGCATTCAAGAATCATGCCTGGTGGGTTCAGAGTACCATATGGGATGCCAGGGATCAAGCCCAGGTCAGCCATGTGCAAGGCAAAAATGTCCTACCTACTATACTATCACTCAAGTGCTGCACAATATTTAAAATGCTCTTACAGTTGCTTTTAGAAACTAGGTTTAGTCAGATTTCACATATTTCATTTGGTTGCTGTATTTACCTAGTTTCTTTTAAGTTTCCCAGCATTATTTCTATGATACTGATTTTAATGAGATTATATCAATTAATAATACAATAGCTTATGTTCTACATTGTTTGATTGCTTTTTATTACATTTTTAAATTATTCCTTTACAGTCTGTATTTATTATGATCAGGAAATTCAATCTAACGTTTTGTTTTATTTAGGTTAGGTAATTTTTGTCACTATTTGATTGGGGCCCAGTAAATGGCTTCCATCACCAACACCACAAAACTATCAAAAATAAAATAAACATACACACAAATAATAAAAATTATCAACAACAGCAAAAAGTTTACAACTGATTCTGACACCTTATGTTACACATATGTAACAACTTATTATTAATTTAAAATTAAGTTTGGGTTACTTATTTTTTAGGTCACTTCAACTTTATGCTTTAGCATATTTTTAAATGTTTTAATATATGCTATTTATGTAGTTCAAGAGTAAATTGATACAAAGAAAGAATAATCTACCAGATAATTCTCATTTCTGCTATCTCAGTCCACTACTTTTCTTTTTTTTTATTTGTCTGCATATATTATACTTTTTCAAGATATTTTTCTCTACATACACACTAACACACATACTAGCATATCTGCCCATAAGATGGTCTCCATTTCCTTTATTTCCTCATTTCTTCATTTGTTGTACATGTCGTAGTTATCTCTATGTCCTTAGTGATGTGCAGCTGAATTACTTCCGGTCTTCTACTGTTAAAAAAAGTAAAACAGAAGAAATGAAACAGTAAATATCCTTGAGCACAGGTGGTTTTGTATTTGTGGAGCTCTGCATTTGCTTGAGATTCCTAGAAGTAAGGTTCCTAGATCCCAGGAAAATGTGAACATTTTTGTCAGATATTGCTAACTTCTTCAGAGGGTGTTGCCGTTTTGCACTCTCATCAGTAGCATATGCCGCACTGAATTGTTTCAGATGTTCCGATATGGGAAACACAGATTTTGTAGTGAGTATTAAGAAAAAGTGCCTTTTTTTCCTAATTATGGTGCGATTAAGCATCTTGTCATATGCTCAAGAGTTATTTATCTCTCTTTATATCATCTGCCCATGTCTTTTGTCCAATTCGCAACTGGGCGTTTGAATATTATTACTTCCTTTTCCTCTATTAAAACAGATCAATGGCTTTCTCCTAGGGATGGGTTTTGAATCCTTTCCTCTCCCTCCCCCATCCCCAGGGTATAAAGCAAAGCTTGAGAGTTTCTGGTTGTTTCATCTGAGGGTGGGGGAGAGGGGTGTTACCTGCCTCTAGTAAAGTAGAAGCGCAGCATGATGCTAAGCACCTACAACCCCCCCACCTCCCAAGCCCCTCTTCTCCTCTGCCCCCATGCACCCCCACAGGCACAATCCTCAGATCTCAAGTGTCAGTGGTGCTGGGTGATTTCTATCAGTTGCAAATATTTCCTCCTTGTTTGATGTCAATCCCCTGGCTGTAATACAAGGTATTTTCCTCTTAACTGAATTTGATTTTACTACTTTCTCTTAATGGTTTCTGTTGAGTGAGGGAAAGGTTCCCCCCCACTTTCATATTTCAATGGATTCCACCATGTTTTTCCTCTAAAAAATAAATGAATGTGTAGTTTTTATGTTTTACCTTTTTGAACATTTGAGATAGTTGTGAGGTAGTATGTGAGGTTAGATTCCAATAAAACTTTTTTTTTTGCCTTTTCTAAGTGGCTGTAAGTTTTGCCACTAGCATTTAGTTTAAAGTTCTTTTCACACAAGGATTTGAGATGACAACTTTATCATATATCCAGTTTCCTTATACGCCTGTGTCTGTTTCTGAACTTTCTATTTGTTCATATAACTTTAATTAATTAATTTAACTGTCCATATAACTTTAATTATAGGGGGCCAGACAGTAGCACAGAGGGTAGGGCATTTGTTGGCCTTGTATGCAGCCGACCTGGGTTCGATCCCCAGCATTCCATATGGTCCCCTGAGCACCACTAGGAGTAATTCCTGAGTGCAGAGCCAGGAGTAACCCCGATCATTGCTGGGTGTGACCCAAAAGCAAAAATAAATAAATGCATAAATAAAACATAAATAAATAACTTTATTTATAGAGGCTTTACCACAGAGGTAATAGGAAGCAGAGTTTTAGTTATATGGATGATGGGCGGAGAAACCAAAGTGGAGAAACTGAGTGGAGATACCAAATAGAGCCCAGTGATGACCTAAAACCTGATATTAGGAGTCCATTGGCATCAACGTAAGCACACCAACAGGGATGGTTGTAAGTCCAGCAGCCCCAGCATCAGGGATATAATGGAATTGTGGAAAAGAGATATTCACCAATAGAGGCTCTACCCAAGTCCAAGAGAGAAATACACCTGGCTTCTCCCTTCCAAAGTGTTTCTCATGTCTCACAAGAGATTTCTGTTGGCGGATTAGCCCGCCCAGAAATCAGTTGATTTAGAAGTGTGGGGAGACTCACCATACAGGAGTAAGCCCCTCATTATAGAAGGAAGAATAGGAGAGGATGAAGGGAACGATCATCAAGAAGGTAAGTACAGGCTCAACAAATACAGCTTTTCAAAGACGATTTCCATTGAGAAGTAAGGCTCTTTTAGCCAAATGTGTATCCTTTAACTTTTTCAGTATGAATCTGATTTTAAGAACTCTTTTCAGCTAGAGAGGTAACTCAGTGGAATGAATGCATTTTTCTTTTGTTTTCTGTTGTGTTTTGGGACCACATGGGACTATGCACAGATCTTAATCCTGGCTCTGTGCTCAGGTAAATATAAGTGGTTCTGGGAACTGAACTGAAGTCCGCTGCATGGAAGGTAAGGGCCTAAACTCCTGTATTATCTCTGAAACCCAAAAAGTGCATTCTTGAGTGTGAGAGACCTGATTTCAATCCCTGGCACCATGTGGTCACCCAAGCATGACCTGTAGTGACCTCCAGGCACAAAGCCAAGAGTAGCTCCTAGAACCTCTAGATGTGGCAAGATCGAATAAGAAAAAAAATCATTGATCTTTTTCCCATTATAGTCACAGCTATATTATAACCATCCCTGAACCTTACAGAATGTTTCAATCTATTAGGAGAGATACTGATTAGGGACAACAGCATCTACTCCTCACCTTCTAGGTTCTTCCTCATGGTTCCCCAGTAGCCATCAACCTGACCCACCAGGTCTCAAGTTTGCTTTGAATATTGTCTCTTTAAGGTTGGATCCTTAGAGCCAGGCTAATTTGCCTCTGGCCTCAGGCCCTGCATATTAGAAGGCCACATGGTTTGGAGTGTCTTCAAAAATACTCTTAGGGCTTTCTCAGTACTTTACACTAATTGGGGTTGACAATGCTTGAGAATGCCAAAGGGCATGCATGGCTCACTGAATTGGTAGATAGAATAACAAAGAATACAGTTACAAGACAGGGTTCCTGCACTGGACCAGAAAGAGGGTGAGCAGAGACTCAAAAGAGTCTTCATGTGCACTGATTATACAATGACTACATAAGTAAGTACATTTTTTCTACCTGTTATTCTAAATTTCATCAACAAATCTTGCTGTACTTTATAAGGGTCCATAATTTCTGGACCAGATTCTAATAATGTTCAGCCGTCATGGTGATGTACAGTTTAACTCTGGTGGGTTGTATAATTACTTAGTCTAATATTAACTACTATATGTATCTGACAATTCCCTTAATTTAGTAATCAAATAGGGACAGAATAACAAAGACATCTTAGGATTCAATTATTTTCATACTTCAAGACCCCTACTGAGATAAAATGTATCTTTTAAAGGCTACTGAACTCTCCAGAGTAGAAAATGTAGAAATTAGCAGATAAATTGATTCTATTAAGTTATGTCACTCTGAAAGTTATTCTAAATATTGGTAGATAATGTATTTGGAAATTAACTTTTTAAGAAACATGTAGAAATATACACTATATTATAATTTCATGGTTTAAATAAACTGGAAGCTCTTCCTTAATATCTGCTTCTAAAAAATTTTTATTACTGTAGAGATGATATTTAGGTTTCTAATTCTGTTTCAAGGATGATATTTAGATCTCTAATGATCTTAGATTCAGTACTCTAAAGATTTTTTTTTAATTCATTCATTAAACTTAACAGACAGACTTTGGATTCTGAAACCATATTTCATGACACTCAGCTACTTACTTTGGGAAAAGGATGTTCTGCCTAAGTCTCAGTTGCCTTATCTATAAAGTTGGGATGTACCTTAATTGGAAGGGTTGTGTTGGAGTAGGGCAGTATGGAGATCTGATGGGAAAATATATGTAAACTGTTTAGTACAGAAAGTGTGGATAAATTAGAGCCATTTAGTTCACTATTACAGTAAGCATATACTGTGTCCAGTTTATATCTAAACATACATAAAATTGATTTAAATAATTGCTGTATCTACAGCTGCCATGCAATTTCCTTCATTTTTGAATGTGCCAACAGGTTTAAATACAGATGTATTTTCTTTAACTGATTATATAATGTCCTTGCTTTGGGATATTATCTATAGTGGTGTTGATTGTTCAGATTTTCTTAATTATGCAAGGAAAAATGTCTATGAGTTCTGTTTTTTCACCTGGCATTTTTTTAGGGTTACTCCTGACTGGACTTGCAAACTGTATGATGTTAGGGATCACAGCCAGGGCCCAGAAAGTGATTTAGCCCCTTGGGCCATCTTTCCACATTGTCTGTATTATTTAGAGAGTCAGTCATTCTCAACATTCAGACTCCATAGTTCCTCAGGGGGTTTTTTGCAAAAAAGGGCATGGTTTGGGGGGGGTTATTTTTACATAGAAGCAGTGGGTCACAAAGAAATTTTAATCAAATTCTTAGCATTTCTTCCACTCGCAGTGCTTTTATAATCCATGATAAATATCTAATTATCACAACAATTGTGTAATCTTAGAGGTTTTGAATAATGGATTTCATCCAATTAATTTTAAAATGCCATCTAGATATCCATATATGACCATTCAGACAGGCAAGGTTCAATAAATCCTATGAAAGCTAATTTATCAGCCCAAGCACATTGAAAATATATTGAATCTACTGCTTGATAAGTGACACCAGAATTTCCATCTGTCTTGTGCCTTAACATTTCCATTTCTAAAACTTGTTCGAAGATCCTAGCAGGGGTGTGCATTTACTTATATATCTTCTCCCTAACAATGGCCTGTCTCTGTTCATGGAAGGTTACACTTCTCCAGGTGCAGAAGGGATTCATATAGAAAGTGAAGAAGGAAGGAGACTATCACCTAGCCAGATAAAGAAAAATCTGCCTTGGCCATCAATAAAGTGCCAGTTTACTCTCATATAAAAGATTTAAATTCTTCAACACTTTATTCTAAGAAGTAACTTCTGATACATCTATTAGCTTCTGCACAAACAGACCTTTACTTTCCTTCTTTCCTGTGTCTTATTTTAGCTGATATAGTACAATACCAGACATCAGGGAAGGAACAAAAGCTCTAAAACTAATGGGATGCTTAATAACATGTTTGGAATAAGGCTTTCAAAAATAGTTTCTTTTTTATTAGTTTAATAAAAAGTACACCTAGTTCTTGATTAATCAACATTTGCTGTGACAACACACAGAAAATGTTCCTGACTTAAAAGAAATTAAGATTTATTTCTTGCTCACAAGTTTATGTGTTGGTAAACCCCTCAGAACCAGAATAGATTGTGGTAGGTTTGGGCAGGTCTTTCTCCGGGCCCAGAAAATGTCACTCACAGAACAGCACAGGTGATATGATTCCAATGCTTTTCATCCCACACCCCTTTTTACTATTCATTCCTACACCCCCTTGAAAGAGAACACAAGTGTCTTCACATGGTTAGCTCTGGGAATGACTTGCCATTCATCACAATTGGTTTTATTCCATCAATGGCTTTAATTCTTTAGAATAAAGACTCTGAAAAGTGAAAAAGAGTAAAATTTTCAACTCAACATAGAAAATGGAAGGAGCTTCTTTCTCCTTTCCTAGTTAGAGTTAATGTAATTTCAGTTCTGCTGAAAGTACTTGCCCAATTATAGTAAACTATATTCGGTACCCAGGAATACTAAGTCAAAATGTAGTTAATAAAATTCCACTAAAGGATGGAGCTGGGGTCCCTTCCTCCACCTCTATTCTGTCTGGAAAGCCCATTGGGCCCACTCACTAACTGCTTCCGGCATGTTGGCCATGATCCAGAGACACAGACACACAGGGCAGAGCTGCTACCAGCTCTCCCCATGGTGTCTGCCACAAAGCAGCCACGCGATATCTCCAAGCCTGGTAATTACATACCAGGTATCTCACCACATTTTATGGAATTAAGTTTGGTGCATACAATCACAAGTGTGAGGCTCAAGGTCTGATCTGTGAGAACATATTGATAATTTCTTATACAGTGGGCCCAAATAGCACAATGGATCTGGCTGGGATTTAATAATTTTTATTGACTTTTGCCTAAGAACATATTCATCGAACCTATTTAGAGAATTAGCTCCAACAAGTAGTATAGAATAGATTGTTCAGTGTATGATTAGTATAGGCTCAAACAGAGGTTGAGAAAAATTTAAAATAAGGGTTGTTGTAGGTGCAGTGTTGGTAGGTCTGGGGTTGAGTAGTAGAAACCCATTACATTCTAGAAACTCAGAAGGTGAATGCAAGAACAGAAATTGAATATATATGGGCTGTAATGGTCAATATAATTAATATCCAATGGGAACAGGCATGGGGATGGGAGGTAGGTGGGAAATGAGGGTCTTTTGGTAGTGGAAGCACACTGGTGGTGGGATTGGTGTCAAATGATGAATCTTTCTAACAAATATTTTGTGAAAAACGTTGTACTTTGTGAATCACAGTGTTTAAATAAAAAATTGAAAAATAAAAATAAAATTCCACTAAAGCAATTGAAATAATAAAAAAATATAAGGCAACATGAAGTACAACTAATAGTATTCAACTCTCAGGATAATAAAGTGAAAAATAATTCAAAGTTATCTTTGCTAAGATTAACCTGAAAACAACCTGAAATAAATACATTTTTAAAAACAAATGTTTATTGCCTACTGAAAACTTAATTTTCTTTGGAAATGTTTGGTTGGCATTGTTAAAGATGTGCCTGCCTCATTGAGTAAAGTAAGAAGTGAGTAATACCTTTATGAATGCCAATAGTTCAAAGCTTCTGTAATTTTTATTATATGTAAGAAAAGCATCAATGTAACAGTATTTGTTTCCCTTGTAATAGTAAGGAACCATCTTCTTAAACTTAGAATTTCTATGTAAATAAAATTGTATCATTTTAATAAGTTCAGCTTCCATGATCTCTTATTCACAGAACTATAAATATTTTTCATTCCTTAAAAATTTTCTGCGCTTCTGTGCATATCACATGGAAGCAATCAACCCTCAATGAGAGAGAGACATGCTATAATAATTACCAGAATTGCACTATATGAAGGACCAGAAAAGAAAGATTAAAAAGAAGAATGATTTTACCAATATCCAGCAGTTATATAGCAGATAGTAATATATCAGTTCATTTTATTGTCTGAATTGTAGAGGAAATGTGTAAATCTAGATAAAAGAAGACTAATGCATTCTGTTTCTCAACATAAGTAAGAAAGTGGATACATCAAAACATCCTAAGTAAATAAAGGGTAAAATAAATTGAGAAAACTTTTTAAAGAATAGAAAAATGGAGAGATAAACTTCATTTCACCATTGGCCTGATATTTATGCCTGGCTAATTCCTGATTATATCTCACGCTCTAATTTTCTTTAAATTTTATTTTTCTTAGATGTTTTGTCCCTGAGTTTTGGGCTGTAATTGCACACCGCACCATATAATTTTTATTGATGGTGTTTCTGTGAGATAATTGCCATCCTGCTTATATTGTCCATCAAAACATTCTTTTTTCCTCTAGAGAGAGAAGAGGGACCATGCCAATTTTATTAGTTGTTCTAGTTTGAATGAAGGAAGTTTAATGAAGTGGACTCAAAGTGTGGGGGCACAGGGGGCAGGGTAGTACATACTGGTCTAAGGGAGTCAGGGAATTAAACTTAACAGATTAAAAGAGATGTATGAATAGAGTGTAGATATCCAAAGAATTTGACAAAGTTCACTATATATAAAACATGATGAGATAAACTGTTTTATGAATTGTGGTACTAGAAACTCATGGAACATAATATGTAGATTTCAAAGACTCGCCTAAATACAAAAACTTAGGACTTTAAAATGAAGTTGCAAATTAGCAATAAAAATGAAACATTATTGTAGAAACATTGAAAAATAGTTAATGCTTTAGTGGGAAGGTATAATATGTTGCGTGATTCAAAGATTTATGTTCTAAACAATAGTAAAGAAAGTAAGGAGAATAGGTTTATTTGTTGTTTACTTTTTTCTTTTTATATATTATACCACCGTGAGATATATAATTACAACGTTGTTCATGTTTGGAGGTTTTGGTCACATAGTGTTCCAGCACCCTGCCCTCCACCAGTGCCCATTTCTCACCACCAATGTCCCCAATTCCCTCCCCCTCCTATAGCCTGCCTCCAGGGCAGGTTCTTTATCTCTTTTCTCTCTCCCTCTCTCTTTCCCTTCTCTTACATATTGTGGATTGCAATACATACACTTAGAGGCCATCATGTGCATTTTTTGCCTGTATTTAATGCTTGGTTCTTTTGGATCACACCCAGCTATGATCAGGGCCTATGCCTCACTCTGCCCTCAGGAATTACTTCTGACAATGCTAGGACCATATGGGATATTAAGATTGAACCTGGGTGGCCGTATGCAAGGCAACCTCCTTACCTGCTGAACTATTGCTCCAGCCTAGGAAGATGTTTTTTTTTTAAATTACAAGAATTTCCATCAGTAAAAGTTTTGCAGTTAATCACAACTGAAATGATGAATACGTACAGATTCAGAGTGTTGACTACATGAAAGCAACGTATGAACATTAAGAAAAATGTAGCACTTTAAAAATTCTCAAATGGTAGCAATTTTAATAAAACAATTTTTTAAAACTTTGATAATGGCTGGGAAGCTAGCACAAATAGAGCACATACTTAGCAAGTACAAGACCTGGAATTTGACCCCCTGTATACGGTGTGTGGCCTTTGCAACCCTGATGGCCCTACGGAGCTTCACCCTTGAACACGTTCCACCCCAAGGATTGCACTGTCAGTCTGAACCACGAGACCAGTTATCACCAGGGAGAACCCTGGGACTTCCGCACCATCCCTAAGCACAGTCGGGTGTAGCTCCTATTAAAATGATAGCAAAACCTGTATTTTCGTAGCAAACTGGTCAAAGACAGTAGGCAGTTTAAAGATGTATTTAATTGGAAAGTGTTTCATCACTAGAAATTAAAGCAGCAGTGTAAAACTATTTATTAATAGTTATTAAAACATTTTAAAATATTCATTCATACTGCTATAAAATGTACCCCCAAAAAAGAGTTAAAGATGGGCGTTGGATACTACAGTAATGTATTCTCTGTGTGTGGGGGGTATGTATAGCGATATATTCAACCACAGTATCACAGTATTGTGTGCATAAGATTCGATCTCGAACAACCAAACTCTGAAGCATGCCTATCAGTGTAACAGCTTTGGGGTTGGGAGGGCAGGAAGAATCTTGGGAGCACAGGAGAGGTTGGTGTTAGAATGTTGTATAAAACTCAACTGTCGGTAGCCTTTGTTAATAATGGCTAAACTTTTTAAAAGAAAAAAGGAAATGAAACTATATTTAAATGGGAAAATTTAAACAGCCATAAAAATCACACATTTTAAGAACATCTAGTGACCATGATATAATATTTCACTTGATCACTTGATCACTTGAATCCTGTTATTCATCAATTTGCTCGAGCGGGCGCCAGTAACATTTCCATTGTACCCTATCATGTTCCAATGTAGCCCAATGGCATCTGGTTGCTTCAGGTATATAAAGAGCCTCAAACTGTTCCTTCAGGGTCTTGACAAAGAAGTCTGTCCATCTTGTAGGTGGGCGGCCACGTGATCTTTTGACATCCCGTGGGATCCTGTCAGTAATATTTATAATAATAAAATTCAATACAAATCAGTATAGATCAAATGTAATTTGACTATTAAGAAGTACCATACCAGGCCAGGTAAATAGCTTATCATCATGTTGAGTACCTGCTTGCCATGTTGGAGACCCAGTTCAATTTCTGGCACCACATGGTTCTTTGAACACCACCAGGTGTAGCCCAGAGCACTGTAGGATAGAACCCTCAACCCCCAAAATTAAGCCCAGAGTAGCATACACAGATACATGTGCTATAACTTGTATGACATATTTATATATACATTGTCATTTATTTTCCCTCACTAGATTCTGAGTTGATGCAGTGAAGCTCATTGGATATACTACTATACATAGATGTAACTCTCACACTGGACCCGAATGGTATATATGTGCAACTATTACCATGGGGCTGTATCACTGTATCACTGTCTTCCCGTTTGTCATCGATTTGCTCGAGCGGGCACCAGTAACATCTCCATATGTCCTGTTTCATGCAAGTAGAGCCCAAGGGCACCTGCTTGCTCCAGGAACATAAAGAGCCTCAAACCATTCCATCAGGTCATGGGAATGAGGTCTATAATTGTTACTGGTATTTGGCATATCAATACGACACGGGTAGCTTGCCAGGCTCTGCCGTGCGGGTAGCATATTCATGTAGTCATCTCTAAATCTAAATTTATTGGGGCCGGAGCGATAGCCCAGCGGGTAGGGCGGTTGCCTTGCACGGCCGGCCCATGCCGGCCTGGGTTCGATCCCGGCATCCCATATGGTCCCCCCGAGCACCGCCAGGAGTCATTCCTGAGTGCAGAGCCAGGAGAAACCCCTGAGCATCGCCGGGTGTGACCCAAAAACAAAAAAAAAAACCCCAGAATTTATTGATGAACCCGCGCAGCTGCAAGAGGCCACGGCGAGCCAGCCTGTGAAAGCCTGGTCTGCTGGGTGGAGTTCTGATGAGGGGGAAGTCGGGATGTGGAAAATGGCAGCCCTCATGGAGTGGGGGGGGTCGCCTGGCTTGTTGTGAGGCTCTGCTAGAACCCGCCATCCCTCCCGGGCGCCTTGTGAGCAGCTGGGCACAGGGAGAGCTAGCATTTAATAAATAAGTTTCAGTTGAATGAATAGCAGAAAATGGAAGAATATACAAAGAAATGGTAGCAGTAGTTTTCTTGTTATCTAAACTTTTAAATGCTTTTTTAAAAAGGCATTTAGGTGGCTGCCAAAATTTTCTTTAGTGAGTACATGTTTAACTGCTTAAGGTTTTGTGGTATAACAGGTTCTCAAAGGATCCTGTAGTTAAACAGGACAAGAACACCGAAAGGTAGGAAATTGGACCAAATAATCCCGGAGATTTGTTGTAGGTATAGTTATCAAGTAAGCTGGGTATCAATTTGTTGTCTTCCAACTGCAGGTTGATCATTACCTGCTCTGCAAACACAGAGATGAGCGCTTGAATCTTTTTCTTTGCCAGTGGAGAGCTCTGAAGACCTGGGGAAGGCGAAGGACTGTGGTGTCTGACTCAGTGAGCGTCTTCTCCAGTTCACCCATCACTCAGCTTGTGCAGTTCCATAGGACAGTCGCTGCCATGTGACAGCTCCCTTTCAACACCTTTCTCATGTTTCTAGCAAGTTCTAGAAGGCAGATATTGAACTGCTTCCTCTTGTTTGACATCCTGTTTTGTGTTATTTAGGGGTTTTGGTTTCTCTGTCATACCCAGCTCTACTCAGGGCTTACTCCTGGCTCTGTGCATAGGGATCCTTCCTGGCAGGGCTTGGGGGGGTCATATGGGGTGCAGAGATTAAACCAGTTCAGCCACATGCAAGGTAAATGCCCTACCCGTTGTACTATCGCACTCGTTCAATGGCACCCTGTTTAATGAGTACTGTCCAGGGAGCTACAACTGTGCCCTCCCAGTTATAGGCATGTATCAACTCTGGGGGTGACCTCTTTCCTAGATCTCTTCTTTTCAGCCGTAGGGTGGTGGCAAATACTCTCCTCTGTAAGTTTGTAGAGGTTCTGTGAGTCATTACTGACCATGTTCTCATATACTAATACCCTATTAAGCAGGTCTTTTTTAAAATATTTTATTATAACACCATGAGATATACAGTTACAACGTTGTTCATATTTGGGTTTCAGTCATACAGTGCTCCAGCACCCATCCCTCCACCAGTGCCCATTTCCCATCACCAATGTCCCCGAATCCCTCCCCCTTCCCTAGCCTGCCTCTATGGCAGGTTCTTTATCTTTCTCTTTTTCTCTCTCTTTATTTCTTACTTCTCTCTTTCTCCCTTACACATACATTTAGAGGTTATCATGCGTATCTCTTTGCCTGTATTTAATTAAGCAGTTCTTTATATGTTAAACTTTTCCCATTCATATGTCTGTATAGTTTTTCTCTCTCCATTAGATCCTGAACTGATACACCTGAATTTTGTAGTTTATTTCCATTAATTTATTTTAACAGTAATCCTCTTTCTACCACCACTAAAACTAAAGTATATAACTGCTGCAAGAGACTGGAAAACTTGTGCAGGGGCTAAGGTGCTTGGCTTGCATGTAGCCAGACCAGTTTGAGGCCCAACCTTAAATATGTCTCCTTAAGCACCACCAGGAGTGATCCCTGAGCACAGAGCCAGGAGTATGTCCTCAGCAGCACGGCTGAGCATTGCCTCTAAAAAGAAAAGAATAAAATAATAAAATGCTGTAGGGTGTATGCTTGTTTCTGTGATCAAGAACCATGATTATTCAAATACGGAAAAGGAGATATAAAGAAAATCTCTCCCAAAGCATGCACAATTCCAAGTGAGCCGGCATCTGGTGTAAACTGAACAAATATCTCTTATGCTTGGGAGGAAAAATATTCCCTTCTGCAATGATAAACAGCAAGGAGGCAGAGCTATTTGCAGACAAGTCCAGAAGCCTCCTTGGACTTGGCCTGAAATTCCGCAACCCTAAGGCACCTCTAGACCCTAAGATGGGTCCTTTGTTTCAAAGGTCACCATGCCTTGGGGGCTGGTTCCAGTTTCCCACAGTATTTCCCTGAAATACACTACCAGAGCCCCCTGTCTAACTACCTGCAGCAGTACTGTGGCTGTGGGGAATGGGGAGTGAAATCTATCAGAAGGCAGAAAATCTGTGTAAATAAGAGATAAAATTGAATCTTATATAAAGGCCTAATCAGAAGGCCATGCACCAGAACTGAACTCTTGTAGGGCAGTGAAGCTCATCTAATTCTGAACAGTGAGATTCTCTTGAATTAACATTCTTGTGATTACCAAACTTAAGAAATGCTAAGAAAAGCGATGAAATAATCCAGAATTAACCTATACTTTTGTTAAGGATCAAATCTGCCAGAGGAAAACTAAATAAGTGAAACATTGCAAAAGCTGATGTCAGTCAAATTATTGAAAAGGAATTACATAGGGACATTTGAATTTAAAGAAATCATTGTGGCACTGTCTCAGTCCATGACCTTGATTATGAAAATTGAAGCATAGTAATGCGTGTCTGCATGGGAATTATTGCAATGTTGGAAACATTCCACTGACAGAGACCCAGGCTTCAGACTGGGTACTCTAATTGGTCTTTGCAAGAAAAAGAGAAAGAGATAAGAAGTGAGTCATTAAACATTTGACACATTTGCAGTTAGTACATAATATTATATATTGTACTTTTCATTAATAATAGTAATGTAGCCAAAGATCTTATTTACATCATCTTATTAATTATTTGTTTAAAGGGCTTTGATATTTGTGGGGTTTGGGGTTTGGTGAGAGTTTGTTTGGTGGGAGTTTATTTTGGGGCCACACCTGTCTGTGCTCAGGGTTTACTCCTCACTCTGTACTCAGGGATCACTCCTGGCAGGCTCAGGGGACCTTGTGGGATGTCAGAAATTGATGCAGGTGAGGCAGATGAGGTGGCAGCAGGTCTCTGTTGCATTGCTATTCCCAGGTTCTTCAATATTTTCAAATGAATATAAAGATTCACAGACTCAGAGTTATTAGGAAGTAGAAAAGTTTATTGGAAAGTAGAAGAGAAAAGAAAAAGAGATCCCCAAATGTGGAGGAACTTAGTATAGACTAAGTTAAGGTAAGGAATTTTGTGTAGGCCTTTTTAAAGGTTCCTTGCATCTTTGTCGGTTGGCAGTACTTACAAGAGAAGCCAGACAATCACAGGGGTGTCTAACTGGTCTAAATCTCTCTGGGCTTTCTTGCCCCTTATCTTAGTCTCCCAGTTGGCTTAGGCTCCAGAACAGAGTTTTATGTTCCTGAAAGGCTTCAGGAACACTGGGGCAGGAATTTGGGAATGAAATGTGTGTCAAGTCTCTAGGAGAAAGGTGGGGAGAGAAAACGTTGGCTTCCTTTTCACTAGCAAGGTGCAAAGTATCTCCTGAATAATTGCCCAGTAGCTTAGTTTCCCTCTCAGCCTAGACTCCAGGGTCTAGTTTTATGTTCCTTGGAAGCTCTGGGAACACTGAGATAGAACCTTGAGGATGAAATGAGTGTCAGGTTGATGGGTGAGAGATCGATCATCTGGATAGAGGAAACTATGGATTCCACACTCACTGAGAAGAGGGAATTGCGCTTATCCTCTTTTCACTAGCAGTGGTAGAGTATGTGTTGTGGGCTATGCTAGTCCTCTTCCGAGTTCCCAATTCCCCCCCCCCCAAATTGTTTGACTCATGCATTTATCTTCTATTCAACTTGAATTAAAAAGCTACTGAATCCCTGCCCCCACACACCTCTTCTGTCCTTTCTTTAAACAATTGATTTTTGCAGCCTAAACCCTTTACCTAATCTTATTCATATTACTTTTTAGGTGTTTTACCCCACCCAAGTCCAGGTCATTTGGGCATTTATTTTATTGGCTTTCTTTCCCAATGTTGTAACAACGATGGCTTTGATAAGCATTTCTTCAGGGTATCCATCCAAATTGACAGTTACATGCCAGGCACTGTAAATTCATCATCATGTGAAATGCTTACTCATAAAGAATCTTTAGGCTCTGGATATTAACAGAATACAGAAAGAAAGAAATTTAAATCCAGGTCTTTGATTTTGAGCTTATACTTTTGCAATTATATGTATGGTCAGTGCATCAGAAATTATATGTGAGAAACTGTCATATATTGTTCCTAGGTAAGAGTGCTGATTTTAAGGTTTTGAGTAGAGGCCAAAAATCTGTGTTTCATAAGACAGAGAAGGGAACAGAGTGCTAATAATTGTCGAACGTGCTAATACCAATCTAAAACTGAGCACTAAAAACAGACAAAATGATACACACGATAACCTCTAAATGTATGTATTGCAACCCACAATGTGCAAGAGAAGGAAAGAGAGAAAGAGAGAGAAAGAGAAAAAGATAATAAACCTGCCATAGGGGGCAGGCTAGGGGGGAGGGAGGGAATCAGGGACATTGATGGTAGGAAATGGGTACTGGTGGAGGGATGGGTGCTGGAACACTAAAATGTAACCCAAATATGAACATCTTTGTAATTGTATATCACATGGTGGTATAATAAAAATATTAAATTAAGAAAAACTCTGTTGCAGAATTTCCATGCTGCCCTATTATGTTCATAGTGAACAGGAAGGAGTCTGTGATTCATAACAGATCCATGTGACATTACTAAAGTCCTCTTTCCCAATGTATAGATCCATATTTGAATATTATCTGGGTATAGTATCACATGGTGCTATAACTTCTCTTTCCTAATTATTAATATTATTTTTGTACTGCTTTATTTGTAATTGTTACTGGTGCCTGCTCGAGCAAATCTATGAACAATGGGAAGGCAAGTGATACAAGTGATACTTCATTTATTTTACATGATGCAAAAAAGAATCCATAGTACCAATTAGAAGTTTAAATGGAATCAGAGAAGCTATGTAAACATAAATCCAGCCTTTCTTTAGATTATATCCCCACCAACTTCAATGGAAAAATAGAATGACCTTACCAATCAACAAATAGTCCCCATGGTACTGCAAATGGTTCCCAGGAGTGGGAGGATTATATGGAAAAAAAACAGATTCTGCTAGGGAAAGCTATCAGATAAGGAAGGTACATTAGAGACTAATTCTGCCCTTTTCCAAGTTTACTTTGAGAAGGTGGCACTAGGAGGTAGAAAAGAAAGCAATGAGCTTATTTCATCAATACAATGTTCCCTGTGGGAAATATGGCGCATGGCTTGATATCATAGGAATGACAGATCCTGATATAGGGACAGAAGATATTGCGAGCAAAGTATAGGGAAAGAGCAGTAACTGCATCCAGGACAAGCTGGGTCAGAAAAATCAAAAAGGAAACTGGATGACCATGGTTAGAATTTATGCTCCTGAGTTCTGGGAAAGAAGAGATAATTGGACCTGAATATAAAAAATTAGCATCACAAAAGAAGATAAGGAAATTTCATTCACTATAGCCAGAAGGAGTCATTGTGGGTTTTTGAATGCAAAGTGACATGAGAAGCAATGTGTCGGAAGGTGATAATAGTAACAGTCATACCATTTATGATGTGCCTAGCAGATGCCAGGATTTTTTATAGATAATGCCTGCATTTATTCTCCTTCATCAGAATCATGAATCATAAATTTATGGCTGGAAGTGTCTCAGTTTTACAGATAATGAAACAGATTTGAGGAAGATAAGAAATTCACCTATGAGTTCACAATAAAGTAGAATGAAACCATTCCATCTATATACATCTGACACTAAAGATTATATCTTCCTATGCTGAATCATATGAAATTGGTCTAATATACTTATAAGATTTCTCTGGAGAGAAGCGAAGCTTCCAGTTTGGAAGCCTATAACCTGACTGAATCGTGTGGTTCAGTTATATCTGCATTGAACTTGTGGGTATATGATCTTGGGAACGGAATCAGTAGATTAAATTTTAATTAAAATATAAAGCAACTGTTAAAACAACCCATATAGGAATGTATCATAATGTAATTTTTTAATTACTAAGAATTTTTAACTATAGTCATACTCTATAAAAGAATATTTAGGGGAAAAATTTAGATTCCAAAAACAAATCCCTTCATGCCCATAATGAAAAATTTACCCCTAACTTTTCATTATGGGCATGAAATGTGTTTGTGCATCTATATGTGTGTGTATGCATATATACTTATATATACATAATATATACACACGATCCAATTATCTCCTCTTTTCCAGATCTCAGGAGCATAAATTCTAACCATGGTCATCCAAATTCCTTTTGCATATATGTATATACATATATTGTATATGTACATAGACATGTATAATAACATACATATATGTAGATACTATCACTATCACTATCTTCCCGTTCATCATCTATTTGCTAGAGCGGGCACCAGTAATATCTCCATATGTCCTGTCTCATGCTAGTAAGATCCAAAGGCATCCGCTTGCTCCAGGAACATAAAGAGCCTCAAATCATTATATTAGGTCATGGAAATGACCTAATATAAATGTTACTGGTATTTGGCATATCAAATACGGCATGAGCAGCTTGCCAGGCTTGCCGTGCGGGTGGCATACTCTTGTAGTCACCTCTAAATAAAGCATTTATTAATGAACCCGGGGGGGCCGCTCAGTGGCCTCACGAGCCAGGCTGTGATAGTCTGGTCTGCTGGGTGGAGTTGTGACGAGAGGGAAGTCCGGATGTGGAAGGCGGCGGCCCCATGGAGTTGAGGGGTTGTCTGGCTTGTTGTGAGACTCTGCTGGGGTGGCAGGCCAGGGCTAGAACCCGCCATGCCTCCTCGGCACCTCATGAGTGGCTGGGCACAGGGAGAGCAAGTAGCAGCTCTGCTCCAAGTCTGAGAGTCTCTGGTTCCGCATACCTGGGCCGGATTGAAAAAAAAAAAACTGCTGCAGGGTGGGTGTCGATGATCCTGGCTGTGATAGTCTGGTCTGCTGGGTGGAGTTGTGACGGGAGGGAAGTCCAGATGTGGAAAATGGCGGCCCCCATGGAGTAGGGGGTTTTCTGACTTGTTGTGAGGCTCTGCTGGGGTGGCAGGCCAGGGCTAGAACCCACCTCCCGGGTGCCTCATGAGCAGCTGGGCACAGGGAGAGCAAGTAGCCGCCCACCCCATGTCTGAGAGTCTCTGGTTCAGCATACCTGGGTCGGATTGAAAAAAAAAAAAAAACTGCTGCAGGGTGGGTGGCAATGATCCTGGCTGTGATAGTCTGGTCTGCTGGGTGGAGTTGTGACGAGAGGGAAGTTCGGATGTGGCAATTGGCGGCCCCCCATGGAGTAGGGGGGTCGTCTAGCTTGTTGTGAGGCTCTACTGGGGTGGCAGGCCAGGGCTAGAACCCGCCATGCCTCCCAGGCGCCTCATGAGCGACTGGGCACAGGGAGAGCAAGTAACAGCTCTGCCCCATGTCTGAGAGTCTCTGGTTCAGCATACCTGGGCTGGATTGAAAAAAAAAAAAAACTGCTGCAGGGTGGGTGGCAATGATCTGGGCTGTGATAGTCTGGTCTGCTCGTGGAGTTGTGACGAGAGGGAAGTCCAGATGTGGAAAATGGGGGGACCCCATGGAGTAGGGGGTCATCTGGCTTGTTGTGAGGTTCCCAGGACTGGATCTCTGCACCCTTTCTCCTTCCCTTTTCCCATCCATCAGTCCAGCAGTGCACACCTAGTCCATGGAGGGTCAGGTCCGGCCAGCTAGTAGACGACCAGTCTTCAGGGCTGGGCATCCAATGACTTCTAGGCCAAGAGCCCCAGGTGGGTGACTTTGGCAGAGAGGAAGAAGTGTATGATGAAGACTATGTATATATACATGCCCAGCCAGTCACAAGGCACCCGGGAGGGGATGGTGGGTTCTTAGCCCTGGCCTGCCATCCCAGCAGAGCCTCGCAACAAGCCAGGCAACCCCCCACTCCATGAGGGCCGCTATTTTCCACATCCGGATTTCCCCCCCGTCAGAACTCCACCCAGCAGAAGAGACTATCACAGCCTGGCTCACGAGGCCGCTTGGGCCACGCGGTTCATCAATCAATGCTGGATTTAGAGGTGACTACAAGAGTATGCCACCTGCATGGCAGAGCCTGGTAAGCCTCCCTTGTTGTATTTGATATGCCAAATACCAATAACAATTATAGACCTCATTCCCAGCTGATGTAATGGTTTGAGGCTCTTTATGATCCTGGAGCAAGCAGATGCCCTTGGGCTCTACTAGCATGAGATAGGACATACGGAGATGTTGAGATGTTACTGGTGCCCCGCTCGAGCAAATGGATGAACGGAAGACAGGTGATACAGTGATACAGTGATATCTGCGTTCATACGTAAATATACATATATAGCTCCTTTTCCATATTATTTGCCCAAAAGCATTTGGGCTTGCCCAAATGCTGATTTCTGCATACACCTGTCTGTCCTCTCTCCCTCCAGGAGTCTTGCGTCCCTTCCTTCACCTCAGCCCCTGAACTTCTCTATGCCTGCCTGCTTGAGCCCTGCACAAGGGGTTCTAGGTGCCAAAGATGCCATCCAAGTCTAGGCAGTCAGAGCACTGCCTTGGGACCAGCTGGTCAAGGGATGCAACTCCTGTGTCTTTTGTCCCATTGTGCCACAGACCTTAGATGCCTGGGGACCTTGGCCAGCGACTCCCCGGCAGGGATGAGGGAAGACCTGGATATTGCTGGACTTTAACCCTGTGAAAGGAGAGGGAAGGACTTGGGAAGAAGAATCTGCCTTGCAGCTGCTGTAAAAGAAAATAAAGACACCAACGCTGGGCAGGGGTGTGGACAGAGGTTCTGGAAAGTAATCCCTGTTTTACTGAGCACAGTTTAAGCCTTTTATACAATTTTTGGGTGGAGGGGCCACAAGTACAAACACAAAGCATATTGGGCCAACAGATAACAATCACTGATTTAGCATTTGCAAGGTAACAATCACTGATTTACATATTCCTGTGATGAGAAGGCCAGGCACATCCTGCCTCACCTTATATGTAAATCATTTGCCTGCCATTGGACAAACACAGATGTTTTTCGCATGGGTGTAGACACTTAAGTATTCCGAAGCTCCACTGCTAGGAGAACAGGGGCCCTCCTCTGGGTCCCGCCCCCAGGGCCTCATGGTGGGAAAGTGCCAGGCCCCAATACTAGCTGCTTAGAGCCCAACACTAGGACAGAGGGCAGTACATAAATTCTATCATCTATCATTCTATCTGTCTGTCTGTCTATCTATCTATCTATCTATCTATCTATCTATCTATCTATCTATCTATCTATCTATCTATCTAATCTATATGTACATATTTCCTTCTCCTTGAGGTGTTGCAGGTGTGGTTATGGTGCCAAGCTGCGTCAGCAGGTGGCAGACAGGAGACAGGCTTGTCTACATCCAGTGCTCTGCCCTGTGGGTCCTGGATGGTTGATGGTCTGACATAGAAAAGACTGGGCCCCCTGGGTTGAACTCAGAGCCATGGCAGGGCCTGGCAATCTACCCGTGGTGTATTCGATATGCCAAAAACAGTAACAATAATGGATCTCATTCCCAATGATTGGAGACATTACTGGTGCCGCTCCAGCAAATCCATGAACAATGGGAAGACAAGGGGACAAGATATATGATATAGATATAGATATAGATATATATAGATATAGATATAGATATAGATATAGATATAGATATAGATAGATAGATATTTATATATATTTATTTAGTTATAATTTGCCAGTGGTAGTTGAAGAAGTCAATCTTTGGATGCTTGATCTTGTAATAGATTAGTAAAATCTAAAATTAATGGGTAGTAAGATAGAAAAGGTTTATAAATGGTATGATTTATGAAATTAATTTAGGCAATGTAATTTAAATTCTCTTATTATGTTTCTTTAAATTCCGCATATGACAGAGATCATTCTATATTTGCCCATTTCCTTCTGACTGACTGTACTCAGCCTGATACCCTCTAGTATGGTAGAAGTGAATTGTATGATTTCATCTCTTCTTATAGTCATGTGGTGTTCCTTTGAGGTGTGTATGTGTATATATATACATATATATATATATATATATATATATATATATACACACACACCACAATTTCTTTATAATTCACTTGCTTTTGGGCACTTGGCTATTTTCATATCTTAGGGCTATTGCAAATAATACTTCAAAGAATATAGCAATTCAAATGTCTGTTCCAAATGGCATTTTCAGGCCCTTGGAGTGGAGATGCTGAGAAGTGAAATTGCTGAATCATGTGGAAGTTCAGGTCTAAATATTTGGAAAAGTCTCCATACTGTTTCCGTTAAGGCTGAGCGAGTCAGCATTGTCACCAGTGGTTGGCAAAGGTTCCTTTTACCTGTGTCCCTGCTACCATTAATTGTTTATACTCTTTCTGCTATGTAGCAATCTCACTGATGTGAGATAATATATCACTTTTGTACTGCAGCGTATTTTACCAATGACAAGTGAGGAGGGTACTTTATTTCTTAGACCTATTGGTCATCTATATGTCTTCATTAAAAAAGGTTTATCTGCAGCTATTCTCCACCATTTTTAAAGGAGTTCTGTTTGTTGTAAAATTTTGCAACTGTTTTACATGTCTTGGATCTTAGTCCTTTGATAGATGTGTGATGAGCAAATATTTTCACCCCAGTTGGTAAGGTGTCTTTCTATTCTAGTCATTATTGCTTTTTGCAATGCAGAAGCTTGTTCATTTGATGTGGCTCCCATTTGTTTAGTTTGGCTTCTGTTTGCTTGGCCAATGGCATCGAGTCCTAGAGAGTTTTCTAGTCAACATCATGAAGAAGCCCATGGTCTCCTCAGTGGAAGGGATGTGAATTTTTAATATTCAGATGAGCTTTTCTTGACAGTTGGAGCCTTCTAGGTAGCTTGCTATCTTGGTAAATTGTCCTAAGCATATATTGAGGATCTGATGGTGCAAGCACAAAAGATCAAGTACGACATCATTGGTCTGACTGAGAAGAGGAGGCGTCAGTTGCAGCATGCTGTATTTGACACCGAGGAAGAATTGTTCCTTGGAACATGCAACAAAAAAGAGGCGTCGGTGGCGTTGGTGTCCTTGTCAACATGAACATGGCCGTCAACATTGATTCATTTGAATGCCTAAAAAACCGAACAGGAAGATTACACTTGAAGAGATGTGGCCCACTGCCAGAATTTCTGTCTTCATTGTCTACGCACCAACATCCACATACAAAGGAGATGAAATTGAGAAATTCTACATGGAATTGGAGGAGTTCTATAAAAAAGATCACACCTTCTACAAGATCATAGTCGGTGATTTTAATGCCAAGATAGGACATAGAAGATCGGCTGAAGAACTCCACATCAGGGACCCATGGCCTAGAATGGAACGAACAGGGTGAGAGACTATCTGAGTTCATCATGTCCACCAAGACCATTCATGGGAACTCACAGTTCCAGAAGGCTGAAGCGAAACGTTGGACATGGGAATCTCCTGGCGGACAGTTCCACAATGAAATTGACCACATCATCTTCAATTGACGGTTTTGTCTGACCGATGTTGCCGTCGTCCCCAAATTCCAAACAGGATCTGACCACCGTTTCCTTCATGCAAAATTCTACTTCCCGCAAGGGGGAGAAAAGGCTGCAAAGTTTAAGAAGAGAACTCCCAGAACGACCACCAACTGGGAACTCTTTGGCACCATTGCTGCAACATGGGAAGAGACCATCATTGGCGACATCGATGAAGAATACAACCGACTGGTTCAGCACCTCCATGATTGTGCGAAGAATGCCGAGAGACAGAAAGACACAAAAGGACACTTGTCTTCAGAAACTCTTGAGCTCATTCACCAACGTGGCAAGGCGCGAGCCTCAGGAGACAAAATGCTAATGTCCAAGCTTGCTAAACGGTGCAGAGAAGCGATAAAAGAAGACCTCAAAGACAGAAGAGCAGAAATACTGGAAGATGCAGCAGAAGCCAGGAAATGCATTCGCACCGCCCACCTGTCCTTCGCCAACTATAAGACCAAGATGACTGCCCTCCAATGCCGTGATGGATCTATCACATCTTCCAGAAAGGCAATGGAGGAGATTATCCAGGACTTCTACTCAAATCTCTTTGATAGCCACATCCACCTGCCCACATACCAAATTCCACAGGATGAATATGTCATTCCCAACATTCTCCCTTCTGAAATCCGACATGCCATTTCGTTAGTAAAGAAGGGAACAGCACCAGGCCCAGACAAAGTCAGACCCGAACACCTGAAGAATGTGCCGTCGGTACTCATCAATAGACTAGCTCGGCTCTTCACACGCTACCTGTCCGAATGCAAGGTGCCCTCCCAATGGAAAACCAGCAGGACCGCTTCTACTGTTCAAGAGGGGAGACATTCACGACATTGGCAACTATCACCCCCATCTGCCTGTTGTCCATCATCTACAAGCTGTTTACACGAGTCATCCTGAACAGGATTGGCAGAACACTAGATGAAGGACAACCATGCGAGCAAGCAGGCTTCCGGAAAGGATTCAGCACAATCGACCATATCCACACAGTAACCAAGCTCATTGAGGTTTGTAGGGAGTACAAGATGCCACTCTGTCTCATGTTCATTGATTTACAGAAAGCCTTTGCTTCTGTGGAGCCTGAAGCAGTCATCAAAGCCCTAGTCAAACAGGGTGTTCAAACCCAATACATCAAGATCCTTCGTGAGCTGTATTATGGATTCACCACCAGGATCTCACCATTCTACAAAGAAGTGATCATTGATGTCAAAAGAGGGGTTCGACAGGGTGATACCATTTCACCAAAATTCTTCAGTGCCACCCTAGAGAACATCATGCGACAATTAGAATGGGAAGGAATGGAAGTAAAGATAGACGGTCGGCAACTACACCACCTCCACTTCGCTGATGACATCGTTCTAATAACACCAAACATTAGCCAAGTGGCACATATGCTGGCTGACTTTGACCGAGAATGTGGTAAGATAGGTCTACAGCTGAATCTGAAGTAAACCATGTTTATGAAGAATGAACTAGTTCCAGAGGCCCCATTCACTCTCAATGGAACAAACATCTCTGAATGCAGCAGTTATGTGTACCTAGGTCGAGAAATCAACATGATGAACGACCTAAAACCTGAGCTGCGCAGGAGGAAGAGAGCGGCATGGAATGCCTTCAAAGGCATCAAAGAAATAGCTAAAAGGACAAAGAACCTCCGGCTCCAGGCACATCTCTTTGACTCCACCGTTCTCCCTGCATTAACATATGCCTCAGAGACCTGGGCCTATGAAAGCAAGATGAGAATGCTATTCGGGTCTCCCAGAGAGGAATCGAAAGAGCTATGCTTGGAATATCATGCCTCACTCAAGTGAGAGAAGGAATCCAGAGTTCTGACCTCCGTCGCTATTCCAGAATCAGGAATTCTGTCTCGTTTGCCAAGGCATCGAAAATCAGATGGGCTGGACATGTAATGCGATTTGGAGACAACTGCTGGACTAGAGCCATTACCAACTGGATCCCACGAGATGTCAAAAGATCACGTGGCTGCCCACCTACAAGATGGTCAGACTTTTTTGTCAAGACCCTGAAGAAACGGTTTGAGGCTCTTCATATTCCTGAATGAACCAGATGCCATTGGGCTACATTTGCATGTGATAGGTTTCAATGGAAATGTTACTGGCGCCCGCTCGAGCAAATCGATGAATAACGGGATTCAAGTAATCAG